>JAOTJB010000208.1:1719778-1730379 GCA_027123815.1 Erythroxylum minutifolium | reverse complement strand
ATGTTAATGATATACAAACTACATCTCACAGCCTCTCCCATGTGGTCATGTTCCATCCTCAAAACCTCGTATGTAAATATCTTTACCAGAACACCAGACCATACCCACATGAAAGATATTATGAAATCCGACACAATCAAACCCGCCCCACCACCCATCTTCGAACAAAGATTCTTTGTTCTTGCTTTGTGTTCTGTTTTGTGGTTCCTGGTTTCTGTTTTCCGTTACTTTTCGAGTCAACCAGAACATGAGCATATTTAACCAAATAATTTGTCTTTTTCTAATATTAGTTTTTTTATTTTTTCTTCTAAATGTTTCAAAAATGATAATCTTTAGTTATTAACTAGTCAATTATTTTAAAAATTATGATATAGTTTTACTTGATAGATATTGTTTAGATAAAAGATGAACTCTTTTTTTATAATTTTAATCATTTAAAAATTATTGAAAAATTTGAAAATATTTTTATAATATTAAAATTTCTAAAAAAAAGATCTTAATACAATTTATTTATTTCATGATAATATTCATTTAACTGTTATAAAATAATCATATAAAAAAAATTATGAATTAATTAAACAGAATGTCTCCTTTCAATTTGTGCATATCCACATCCTATTCATGTATCATGTTCATACACTATAAACTTAAATTTGCAAAGGAAATTTTGTCCGAGAAAAGAAAAGATGTAGTCTTGCAGTAGTTCATCTGCAATTGATTGTGACAGAAAGCAAGCAATTGTACAAGATTCCAAAGCATGTCTGTTCATAACATTGAGCTCCTACTTACATGGAATGACCTTCTATCCCAAAACAAAAGCAGAAGAACAAACTTAAACCCAACACTGAGTAAAAACCTCAGTGAAATATTAGTTTGATTTGGTGCTTCTTTCCGATCATATGCAAAGAGAAAACCAAGGTGCAGGAAGAGCATTGGGGAGACAACTGCCTGAACACCTCCCAAGTGTTGGGAACTTCGCACAAGTGTGTACATTTGCCTCTTCCTTTCAAGCTGTTGTATGTTTTCCTTTGAACTAGAGTCCACTTCAAAACTGACCAAGCTGGATATTCTTCATTGGATATGAATTTCCAGCAAACGTTCCTGTCAGCATGTTACTTGCAATTTTGGCGACAATTCAGAAAGCCCTTGAATATTTCTTGATTTCGTATATGATTGAAGAAACGGATACAAGATCTTTGTTCAGTAGCGATCCCTCGTCAATCTTCTTTATGCTATCTGAAAGCCTGGTGTAGTAAAGCAGGAGCTGAGTTAGTGCAGCCCTCAATATCTCCATGCCGCATAAGAAGTTGCTGAAACAAGTAAAAACATCTTTGTTCATCAGCTCAATTGCAGCCCTCCATCTGCTTGCAAAATCTTTCACAATTGGTTCGACTTCGGCTACAGTAATGGGCTTCTCAGAGCTGGAATTTGAGTCCTCCGCTGACAAATATCTTTCATATAAGGGCAAGTCCTTGTATATACGTATTTCAAAAGTAAATTCTGAGTAAACACTCACAGACACGAGTCTTCAAAAACTTGATAAGGTCACCAAAATGCTCTAACAGCAGCTCTTCCTGCAGGGAGAATGATAAAAAATTATAAATGAAAAACAAAAGAAAGATGATGCAGTATGAGAGCATATATTCTGAAACGGCTACATGTTCCAGACTTATCCCGAGGCCTCCAATGACTCTACACAGACATCTAAATTACCTTTCACTAGTCAAATTTTGGATTTGTATCAGGCATTTGATTGCTCAAGAACATGGTATAATCTACATTCCAAAACAATCGAAACTAATTAGATTTTCTACCATTTTGATTTTCAGTGGCCCATCTTAGAAGATTGCTTTCTCCCATTTCATGTAGGATAAATCCAACGACAGAAGAAATTTCAATTATTTAAGTAATTCTTAGTCATAGGCCACCAACAAAGGGTAGGTAATATGAAACGTATATAAGCATCCTTCCCTCCAAGTAATCAACCTCACTCCACCACCAACACAGCTTCCTTTATTTGCTTACCACAAACAGTCCTGTGTTGCTCCTAAGTAATTCCTCAAAATGCAGTTGAATTTTCCCACCTTCTGGACCTGCTTCCTGAAAAAAAAAAAGAGTTGAATTACTGATGACTAGATGACAAGAATATTGCATTACATAGGAGACAAACTCTATCTAAAAGGCAAAATAAGATTCTGCCTAGAAACTTAAGACGTGACGTCGCTCCGCGTAATATTTTAGTTGATCCAAAATGGATAAATGAGCTCAGATCCTTACCTTAAGTACAGCAATTGTCATATCATAATTGTTTATAAGAAAAACAATTTGCAGTTTTGGTTTTGGGAACATCTTGGCAAGCTTGATAAGTAAGTCATCAACAGCCATTCTCAGCCGCTCCAAATTCAACTCAAGCTGTACAGAATTTACCAAACATAAGCATGTCGACATAAAAAATATCAACATAAAGAGATAACATGCATCTCAAATGTTGATATGCAAATGCCTCTAACCTGTCCATCTCCAAATTCAAAGTTAAGGTGAATGAGAGAAGCTGTGAATTCAGCATAACGTCTCATGACATAATGAGGATGCACATCATCTTCCCACAGAGTCTTCACACTGGCATTGCGCAGACTGCTAAGGTGCAAGTCGAAAACCATCTTAAAACGAGGCCACAAAGAAATATTGACCTGTTTGATGTAGTACAATCGGTCTTAATTAAAATCATCAATCTCTACTAAAATCACACATAGGCCAGCATTAAAATGAGCCAGAGTCATATATCCGTGTTTGTGTTCCAGTTTATCACTTTTTAAGGTATTGAAACATAAGCAGCTTTTTTGTACATCATATTTTTCCAATAGTCCCATAAAAATCCTAAGCTCAGTGATAGACAGGTAAAGAAATGGATAAGAAATTCACCAAAAAGTCAGTTGTCAGTGATCTAAAATACTGCATCACAACATACCTTGTCCAAGTAAGAGTCCAGGCATGGAATCCGGCGCCGAGACATAATAAGCTGAAAAGTAAATTCTTTTAAAATTCTGTAGTTGGAAAGATCTGACAGTTTTCATATTTATGACAAGCAGAAATTCAAACACTTTTTGTGCCGCAAGTAAACATTTTATACAGTTATATTAAGCAGTTAAACTAGAATGAACAATCAACAAATAAAACCAAAGAGTACACTAAAACCATTGAGCAATTGCATTACAGATTAAATTTGAGGAAAAAGAAGCTTAAGTTGTATCTATCAACAAGATCTGAAACAACTATTTTTTAATAGATATTCTATGCCAGGACACAGGACAAATGTACCTAAAATGAAGAGTTAAAAAGAACAATTTTCGAGAGAGAGATGCCAAATTGACCTAGGATTTAATTTATTCTGAAATGACTGATCCAGGCCAAGAGAGGCCACTATGGATGCAATGCTCCTGGACTTAAATCAAGATAACACAGAAACCAGTATGGTGTAATAGTGCATTGAAAAAGAAGCACTCCGTTTATGGAATGAATATCACCTGATGTTGATGTATGATGCGAATCATAAGCATTAGACCTATGGCATCATAAGAATTTGGAAGTATTGTATTGAAGTGTTCATCAACAACAGCAAAAGGACCTGAAGATATTACAGTAATAGCACATCAGAAAGTTCTGCTATACCCATTTTTAAGCTTGAAATAGGTGATCAATGGCAATGAAACTTCATAATGTTGCATACATCCTCAAGGATGAGTAATGGGTGGTTCAATTTGGTTTCTGCCAAAATTATAAACCAACCAACTTATATAATGGTTCTCTATTTTTAAACCAAACCAAACAAATTCAAAAGAAGAATCATGGACATAAATTTCTCTTTTTTTATTAAAGGAAAAAATTTTATAGGAATTAATAAAAAGAAGAATTGATTGAATTAACTGAAAAAGATAATTTCCTTAACATTTGGATTATTTCTTTTAACAAAAAGTATCTTATATGAAAAATTACAATAAGAATAATGATAAATAACACTAAGAGTCAAAATATATGGACTTATGATATTGGTTTGGGTTAGAATAAGACCAAAAACCAAAACAAATATTATATTTTTTTAATTTTAAGAACCGAACAAAATTTCTTGTTTAATTTTGAAGAAGCCATTGGTTTCAAGTTTATTTTAATGGCTTGGTTTCGATTAAATGAGTTGGGTGGTTTGTGTTCACTCCTATAGTCCACATAGAAATTGCAAATTTGGTAAGCACTATCCCTTCCCAATATCTCAATATTTCTTGTTGGCAAATGTTAAATAATTTAGCAAAGAACATATTACCTGCAAAAATTTCGTAAAATATTGATTCCTCGCCAAAAAATTCATCACAGAAAAGATACCTGCAAGTGTTAAAGGCGTCATAATTCGTGCAACTTAGGTCATTCTGTTCGTTTATATTGAGAAACAAAAAAGGACAAGGGAAATTTTAGCCTACTCAGAGGTAGCAGTATCCATCAGCAACTTGTGCAAGCTTCTGAAGAGAACTTCATAAGGATACTTTTGGGAGTTGGCTTCAGCTATATGAGGTATCAATGCTGGTTGTTCAATTTCCTAAAGACAATCAAAACAGAAATTATTATTGCAGTTGACACTAAAGGAGTGTCAAAAATAGCAAAAGAAGTTGGACTTGCCCCTCCAAAATGTTTCTAGAATTCGAATACCACCTTCAAAATGTTAATCCTCTCCCCAAGTGCAAAAATGGATGATCTGTTCTTCAACGTTTCTCTTGATCTTGAAAACAGACTAGTACTTCTTGTGTCAACTCCTATTAGATCGCTAGATGTGGCTATATCTAACTGTAACTTCTCCAATGCTTGAATATAAGCACGAAAATGTGCACTAAGAACCTGCAAGAAGGTAAAATAAGTATAACATCTACCAGCTTGCTGCCCTTCTCAAATTGCTATGCATAATTTCCACACAATACGATACAAGTATCCTGATTAATTGAATAATTTAAATTAGTAATTTAATTGTTATCCATTTCTTCTCCAAGCCTGTTCCAAATGTTGCCCATTTTGTGAAGAAGAAAAAAAATAGGATGAAGTAGAAGAAAATTGTTGGCCACATCAATCTTTCTTCTAAGCAAGTCTTCCATTTCTGAAGCATTCACCTTATTCATGGTGTCAATGTATGCTCCACGAACTTCATTGTACACCTCCTTGCCATTCTCTTTGAGGAATGTAATTACATACCTACAATCCCATATAAGCATCTAGTCAACAAAAATAAGAATTTGCGCTAAGCAAAACAATAGCATTCCACTAGGTGAATATAAAAGCAATTGTTACCAAGCCTTTAACTTTTTCAAATAATGTATAAGCTTGTTGTGCATGCGACAGATTTACGAAAGTGTGCAGAAATGAATCGCATAAAACACTAGCAAACTGGGGTTGGATCTGTTAATTGTATTCATTCAACTTCAATTGTTGCATTTTCACACCATGCAATTCTAGGTTTGGACTTTGCACACCTCGATAAAACCAGAGCATGAAGTTTGAACTCTACAACTCATCAGAAAAGTGATGTGGCGATTAATCTATATTTCTCATCATCCAGTAAAGAGTTGCAACTCCATTTCATCATTTTATGAGAAGAAAAAACTAACAAATGCTCAGTAACTTGTCATAGATAACAAAACACAAGCCACCATAATTTTCTTATGTGTCAACAAATTTTAAAAAGCAACCTCTTAAAGATACATCAATGATGGATCACAACAAACCATCTTAGGCGCGATATTTTAGAATGGTAGATGCAACTCACTTGTATTTCAAGAGAACACTCTGTTGAAGAATTTGAATGTTTGTTTTTGGCTTTCTCAAAGCATAGAGTTTCTGAACAATGAAATCAAACACCTGCATAAAGAAAATTGATGCCAGAAAGAGTGTCACTGCAGTTTCAGAAAGAAAAAGAACATCTTCTGGAATGAAGAAAAATAGGGGAAAAGCCCAAACTAGGTAGTCGTTAGACACTTAATGAATCCATTTTATCCACAGAATAGAACTTCTAGAGCCTTGTTCTTTAATTAAGAAGGAAAAACTTTCAAAATAAAATCTTAAATTAAGAATAGATGTAATTTAACAGCAGCGTATGATATGATAAATATAAAGCACGGAAGTTCACTTCTTGAAAATTGAAAATACAAATATGGAGGACACAATGAGTGAACTAGAATTGAAACAGAAGCCAAACATGTGCAAATGACGAGACAATCAACAACATTAAGTATCTGGTAACTCCAGAATATGACCTTGGAAACTGCTTTCTGTCTGAGTTTTTCAAGCTCGGGCTGAACATCTTTTAGAGCTTTAGAACTTTTAACCAAAGGATCCACTTCCACAAACCTTAGCTTCTTACTAAGAATTTCAAGAGTCCTCAAATATTCATCATTGACCTGAATAAAAACCAATATGAGTAAGATAATACTAATGCCAAGGAACAAGAATTCAGATCTATAGAGCAATTTTTTCACATTAAAATGTAGAAGCACAAAGATGAAGTGAACTCAAAACTTAATACACAACATAGTTAACTATAATAACCCCATAAGAAGATTTCATAAAAACCCATGAATGAAGTATCAAACTAAATTAAGAAAAAGACCATTACAACTCTTCTATCATTCTGAAACAAGAAAAGCTAGATAAGCTACAACTGAAACCAAGATATTTTTCACAAAAATTTGCATCACAGCACATCGATATCCAAGAATATTTCACAAGAGAACAATGAGAGCTATGCACCTCGCCATCGACAATAATGTCGACCATTCTCGGAGGTACTATAATGTCTTCAACAAATTTTGCCAGCTTTGATTCTGCAACCTTTTGAGAAAACACAAATTAATAGCAATATAAGATAGAACATAAGTTGGAGATATGAAATGTGATATACTCAGAAAAATCTTAATCATGACAAAATTAAATCTTTAACCCAATTGACTAGCAAGATGAATTAGAAGAAACTTCTGCACATTTTATTCGTAGATATAAATATCACAGAATCATCTATATTCAACTTGAAAAGTAAAGTTCACGTCAACAGTACAGAAACTGGTGCCAATAACAAAGACATCAACAGCTTGAGGTTATTGTTATTAACAAAAAACTCCAACAGCAGTGAAATTGGTCCTACTCATAGCAATAAGGATGGTAAAGATATCATTAAAGTGATCACAACAATGCTAGTCGCCTACTTCAAAAGGAAAACTAGAAACCACGCTTTCAAAAGGAAAACTAGAAACCAAGCATACATAAGCAGCTTATATGTTCTTTTTTCTCACATAAGAAATAGGGAATGAGATACAGAGGTAAGATGTATGGAAATCGTTTCAAGTATTTAAAGAACCAAATCAACCATAACATTAGTATTCAGTGACTCAGATGGCTCATCAGGGGAGATGGAAGACAGTATGAAGAATACCTATGAAGAATACTAAAATCAACCATAACATTAGGATTCAGTGACTAAGATGGCTCATCAGGGGAGATGGAAGACAGTATGAAGAATACCTATAAAGAATACTAAGTCATGGGATAGAAGCAATATGATGATGAATTCACAGTCAGAAATTTCCGCTACCATAAAATGATGAATCAAAACCTACCTTACGATTCTTCAGCTTCAGACTCATGTCCATTGACTTCTCTTGGAGAATTTTTATGTCTGAACTAATAGAACCAATTTCAACCTAGAAACATGGTCAGAAATTTCAATAAGCAAAATCTAGAAAAGAAAAAGATCATATAAAGGAAATTGCATTGTGGTAGATCCTCCAATTCCCATAACATACAAGAGGGTGCTTGTGTGCATGTGTCTGTGAGTGAGTTGGTCACAAATGGATTGGATACAATTAAATGGAAAAACCAGAAAAGTTAACCAGCATAACTCTAAATGTCCTCAAGACAATGATGCAAACATCTCCGTAAATGCAATACAAATAGAACTTTTCACAAAGTTCCACCACTATTAATTGTACAGCAAAGTTGAGTGCTCAGGAAAAAACATACCTGAAATCCACTCAGAAGAGTTTCCATCTGCGACAAGATGATGTCGCAATCTCGAATTTGATCATGCAGAGACACAAGATTGTCGCTTTCTTTTATATAATCCTGCATAGTTGGAATGGCAATAAATCTAGTATCCATATCAGTAATAGTATTTAAAAAGCATAAAGAAGTACAATAACTAAAAGAAACTAGAAAAAGGCTTCATGATAAAATATCTAGCATGCACAAACCGTTTTACTGAAAAACATGTAAGATTTCGATAAATCATATTTTCTTCTAACAGATTCCATCAATCTGTCCCACTGTAATTAAAAAATGAGTTCATCCTATATACTCAGGTACTACTTAATATCTCAACTTCTACCCTTAGCTTTTGAGTGGCAATAGAGCATGAACCCGTAAAGCACCATTTAACAAGTTCCTATAATAAAATTTATCCATGTTCCCCAAGCTAAATGAAACTCAAAAAATCCAATTCCCAATAAATTAATAAAAATATATATTAGCACAAATGCCATAATATAACTAGCTAATTAGAAACCATGCATAAATCTATGGATTATTGAAAATTGATCCTCAAAATAAACAACAAACCTGAATTGAATCTAATTCTACTTGCCGCAAATTGTTCTCAACCCCTTTTGCATAATCCCTTAGTTTAGTGCCTTTAGACAGTATGTTGACCACCACCTAAATAACAAAGCAAACATGGAAAACCATATAAATTAAATGACCATCCGATGATCAAGCAAGAGTTGTATTTTGTATTACAATAGCCGAATTCAAATTTTTATACAAGAAACTAGTTTGCAATTGCCAACATCAAGCAATTTAAATCGTAAACCTACAACTTAATCACATATTACAACTTTAGGGAACATTGCCAAGAGTTCTAGTTAAGAACTCCTCAAAGCAAATATACCAGACCATTATATGCACTAAACCTCACACATCAAAAGCTCAAAAAGACTATAGTCAGTTCAATTCCATCTATCAAGCTGATAGAACAAAAATCAAAATTTTCCTAAATCATTTCTTATATAACAATAATGAAATAACACTTAAGAAGTTCTTACATCATCACTCTTGCATTCTTCCAATTCTCTCTCAAGCCCTTCCAATGATATATCATCACTAACAACAAAAGCAACCAAAAAAACTCATCTCATCACCAACAATTCAAAGAATATATAGATAGGGAACTTCGAAATCAATCAAATTCAGATCAAAGAAATGAAATTTGACAAGGTCATATTGTGGGAATGTTGCGCTTTACCTGTCTGCATCCTCTTCAACAGACAAGTCCCCAACAAATGTCCCCAAATCAAACGCATTTCTCGAATCACTCGCCTCGTCGCCGAGAGATCGGCCCTGCAACAATGAGACTCAATAGAACTAAGACGAAAGCGGAAAACAACAGGAAATAGCGTAAAGAACGTAACTTTTCGAGTTCTGGAGATCAAATTCAAGAAAAGTAGAAATTGGAAACATGCAGACCTCAACCATTGCCATGGGTTTCACCTCCCTTTCACTTCCAAGGGAGGGTTTGTGGATTGGTTCAATCTCTGTCTGATTTCTGATGCTTAGATCTGTAAAGTGGAGATGGCGAAGACTAGTAAAAGAGTTCCAGACTTAAAAAGAAAACTCTTTTTTAACTCAATTTTAGTGTTTTCTATTTTTCTCATAAATTTCAATTGCAATTTAATAGTTTAAATAAATTCGTAGAATTATTTAAAATTTATCGTAAACTTATAAATAAATAAAATAATTTTATATTTTATTTTAATTGGAAAGTATTTTAGTATTTTAAAATATTAAAGTACAATTAAAATTAATCAAAAATAAAAAACAACCAAATATTTTCTAGCTAAAATTCCTAAATAAAATAATTTTAAATATTTTTATAATAAATTATTAGTAAAATTTGAACAAAAGCCAATTATTTTACATTTAAAAAAAGCCAATTATTTTACAAAAGATAATATCATAAAAATCAATATTAAAAAAATGTGGAATAAAGTACCACATTTAATTTGTCTCTCACTTTTTTATTGCTAAAATAGTTTATATGTTAAAAGAAATAAAAAATTTAGCAAAATTTAACTAAAATTATTTTTTTATGAATGGCAAATTTTAATTTTAAAAATATATTAAAATTTTGTATTAGGCTAAAACAATCCTTTAATGTGTATAAAATTTAAAAATTTCACAAACATTTTCTTTCAAATAACCCCTTCTCTTGAACACTTTTACTTGAATTTAAGGCCTAGGCCTAGGTTGAGAGGCATAAGTATACAACTCAAATCTTCTGTGCCACCAACCCTATGCTAACTCTGTGTCACTTTATCCTAGCCATCCATTCAGGTGAGTCCCACATAAATGGATGGCTAGGATGGAGTGACACAGGGTTAGCATAGGGTTGGTAGCACAGGAGATCAAGTCTCATAAATATAGGTCTTGTTTGGCAGATTCTATTAGCTAATTTGATCAGCGGATTGCATTAACTGTTTATTAGAGATGTTTAATAAAATTAACTGTTTAGTATTAGTTATTTA
>JAOTJB010000208.1:1642502-1655667 GCA_027123815.1 Erythroxylum minutifolium | reverse complement strand
AGGTTTTGGACCTGAAATGGATTGTCTAAGCTACTACTACTGCTCCTCCTAGGGTTTGCCATTTTCTCTTCTCATCACAAACTTTCTCAACCAAATCTCTTTTTGTTAACACTAAACAAAATTTGCCCTCTACAGATCACTTTCCATTGTAACGGAATGTTTTGATTTCATTATCAAAAACCCAAATGTTACGTTCTGAATGATTTCCTCCTTTTTTTCCTGTTGTTCTGCAATTCTGTTGCCTCTTTCAATCGTTTCTAACATCTTCATACATGTGAATATGACATGAACGTTTAAGATCGGCAAAACGGATAGCATTTAAGCCTGGCCTGCTTTGCCCAGTCCAAGATTAACAAGTTAGGCCTTCGTTGACAAAACGTCGGGCTGATTTTTAAGAAATCAGACCTTCGGTCGGTTTTAGAGATATCAATAAATTGGGCTGAGTCAGGCTGAGTTTGGGCTCCTCTTAATTCAACCCAACCCTTGGTTGGATGGTCCACAGGCCTGCTAGTAGCCGGATAAGTCACAGGTGGAGTCCATCCTTATTTTTTAAAAAAAATTACAAAATGATGTTATTTTTGTTATTCCGTAGCCGGGTCGAACCGAACCATTTTAGCCTGTGACCTGCTTGTGGCCGGTTAAATCGAGCCAAATTGAGCCAAAATTGACTTCTCTAGTCGATTTAGGGCTTGAATTGTCTAGGCCAAGTCTTGCCTAACATTATTGTAAAAAATGATGTCATTTTGTAAAAATTGACTTCATTTTCTGTTTTTATTTAAAACTAAGTCAAGCTACGATTAGGCTACTTTGAGCTCAATCAAACTCGAGCTCAGACTCATTGTCATCCCTAATTAGCAACCGATCGAACGAGATTTAAGTATGAAAAAATTTGTGTTTGGTCCAGAGCTAACCCAAAGTTTGATCAAACTTGGGACTCTAGACTTGAGTTCGAGTTTGATTGAGTTTAGACTGCCAAAGCTTATTCAAAGCCAATCTAATGTATATTTTTTAATTTTATAAAATTCAAAACGAGATCTATTTATTTAAAAATTTCGAACTTCAGATTGGACCTAGACCATCCATTTTTTTAACTTATAGGTGACTTAAAATTTTAAATCGGTTTGACAACAAATTGAGTCAAATTAGTAGAGATGTTAAAACCTGCTGGGCCTAACTTGGTCTAATTTTGGCCCCAATTGACCGAGCTACAGGGATAGGGCAGGCCACGGGCTGGGCCAACCATTACTTCAAAAATGAGTGGCCCCCCGATCCCTATAGCTCGATCAACTGGGGAAAAATATTTTAAAACAATATGACAAGTCGGGCCACGAGCCGATCCATCTCTGCCTATCAAGTCACGGGCAGAGTTGGGCTAGGAGCAGCCCGGGTTTAGCTCCGCCTATTAACATCTCTACAAATTAGGTCACAAACTTTTTCACCGGACCATTTTATTTCAATCCAAAATTTGATTAAGTTTAACACATTGCAAAGTAACATCGTTTTGATCATTTTTTCTTAAATTTATATATTAGAATGATATTATTTTAGATAATTATACTAAAATATTATTTTAGTGAAAATATTAACATGTAGTTTAAAATTAATGAATAAAATTTGAATCGATTGAATTTTAAATTTAAAGATATCGGTCCAAATCTCATCTGAAATTTGAAAACTCATTTCAAGTAGAAGAAAAAGTCCAGAAGTCCAAAACCAAGTTTTATAAAATTTGAATCTAGTTGTTAAGCGACGGTCTTATTACAGAAGCTTAAACTATCGTATGAGGCCAACTTAATTGGTTTTATATATTCACTAACACTGTTCCGGTCCGTTGCCATGCTAATTCATACAAAGTCTCTTAGGCAAGCGGAGTAAGCATAGTTTTAGAAAGTCATTTGGTAGAAAAGAAGACATCAAAGGTTTAAATCTCTTCTATTGAAGGTTTAAACAATGACAAAACCTACCTTATTAAGCCTTTCAGATAAACTTTCAGATAATTATCTGTCAGCAACGCATTTTCGCATCTCTAAACAACAACAATAACAATATCTCAGTAAAATCTCGCCAAGATATGGGTCTGAAGAGGTTTAAAAATACGCAGTTATACCTCTAACTGATAAGATTGGGTTAACTAATTGTTGGGATCATCAAGAAATCAATAGTAATGCTTTAGGAATTGGTTAAAGTTACAAGGATTTTCGCTTCTTATCATCAGGAATTGCTTGTCAGAGTTGTGGTCCGTATCTTTCTGAATTGTGATACAACAACGAAATCAGGACAACACTTCCTGGAATTCAACTGAGTATTGAGCTATGAAATGTACTCGTCAGGTAGAGCTAGAAATGGCTTAAAGGTCATCAGCAGACCAATCACCTCAACCACATTCAGGATGAAGAACACCATCTGATCACCTGCAAAACAAAGAGAATAAGAACTCTTCACAGCTCCTCTAAACAACAATGGAGGACTGTAAGATTACGAGTTACAGCCTTCATTCAGCACGAATGAATAAGATAAAGCATCTAAGGATCCTGATAAGAAGTCAAAATTTTACTCTGGTACTTAAGAATGCTCTCTACCTGGAAGAAATGAAGCATCCTGTCGCTTTTGTGCCCATGAAAAGCTGTAAAACACATTTAAGAACAGTCAACTAAGGAAGCAATTTGAGCAAATTATAGACTGAGAATATGGTGCACATGCAATGATTGAATGAACTCATCTCAGGAAAGATCTAATCAAGTTGTTTATGAATCTCAGGGAAAACTTCTAAATTGGTTGGTACAGACCAGAAAAAATGAATCTCACAGGAAAAAAACATGTAATCAACTTGCCGATACTTACAAAGCGCCACCTGCAGCTGGTCCAAATGCTTTGAACAGGGACTGACCTGTCATTGAAATCCCATTTGCAGCTCCTCTTTGTTCTTGTTTCTATCATTTTTCAGGCAAACCAAAACATTTAGAAATTATAATTCTTGATATGAGTACAGAAATATCAGAAACATTGAGAGTACCACAGCTCTATTCTGGAGAAGGAACAATCCTGTCGTGATTGATACCTGCATAATTGAGAAATCATAAACATAAATATAGTTCTCATAAACACAATTAGGACATTATGTTATAAACTGAGTGGCACAAAAAGGAGAAGAACTTCTCAGTTGAATCATGTACTTACAGAGAGGGCATTCTTCAGTATAGATGCAGAATCAAGAACTAGAGTGAGACTAAGGCCTTTTAGCAATGCTATAAATGGATAACTAGACAGCAGTGGAATGGTAATGACCTTCAAGTAAAGAAGAAGATAAAGATTATAACAATATATCAGTTCAAAGACAAGAAAATCTATGCGAGTTGATTTAAGAACTTACTGCTCCTACTCTTGATATCATCACAGGCCCCACATTTCTCTCAACAACAGGGTAGACAAATAGCTGAAAGAGAAGCAGTCCAAGGCCTGGTAGATTGCATGCCAATCAGGAAGAAAATGAAAATTAGCTTTAGCTTGTGATATTTCATGGAAACACATGTATTCACAGTTAGAGATGGCAAAAAACTGGACTTGAAGTCAACAGGCAAGTCTGACTTGATCAAACTCGAGCTTGATAAATTTTTTGGACTCGACCAATAATAACAATTTGGGTATGATAAACCCAATGTTAGCGGGATAAACTTTATTTGACCATATTCGGACCCGATTAGACTCGAACAACATCCTCAGGCTGGTTGCCAAAGTATTCAAATATATCCTCAATGCTCTGCTTGAGTTTTAGTTTAGCTTCATGGCATCAAAAGCTATGACATGCTTAAAGGGCTAGAATGAACCATCTTTGATGCAACAGAATTCCCAGTAAAAGGTATGAAACTGATTATTCCTACCTGAGAGTGCAAGAACTTCACCAACATCTGCAGTTGTATAACTTAACCCTCCATTTCTTCTGGGACTAACAGCCCATAATGAGAAAATCTGAAGAATATGTTAGTAAGTAAAGCATTGTTTAAGAAAGAACATTGAACATAGCAGAGAAGAAAAAGAATATATCCAGTTCAATAACATAGCTGGAACATAGTCTGAAATTACCTCTGAATAAGCCATGTCATGAAGTTGGAAAACACAGTATGCAATGATTGAGGACATTAATGGCCAATTTTTCAGGAGACTTGGCTTAGAACTTGTGGAATTCTTGTCTGTTCCATTTGTCTGGGGCTTGTATGTTGTGGCTTCTAATGCATCATATACATCATCACTCTCTTTCTCATTTCCTTTATGATTGTGCAGTGTCTCCTGCATCAGACAGGAACTTGTTAATCTACATGCAACCTAATCTCCTAGATACAGGGAACTCAACTGACATTAACTTCTATTTACTTACCGGAAGCCAACAGCAAAATACAAATACAGCCAGAGAAAAGACTGAGATCAAAACACAAGGTAAGAGGTATGGAAACCTGCAAAATTTATCAAATTTAAGGGAAAAGTGTGGATAATTTGCATTCACTTCCAAGATGGAATATAGTATGACTAAGTGAAACGTATGAACATTTAGATTTACCTCCCAAAAAGAGAATCCTTGGGGAAAAGATTTGGATACTTCTCTGCAGGCTAAGATTGTTATTTGATTCAGTGAACAACTCAACAAGATAAGCATAACAATTAATACTAGTTCATGGCTTCTGTCAGATTAAAGGGTCTCAGATTACATTAATGCAGAAGGTTTCAGTTTACGATACATTAAGATTACCAGTCACATGAAGATAAATTTACCAGTGCAAGAAAACCTCCAAGAGCTGGACCAATTACTAATCCAATACCCCATGATACGCTGACCTGCAATCAATGATGTTTGATTCAAATTCTGCATCAGCACCATATGGATGAAAGTAGCTGATAAAAGGAAATTCTCCTACAATTGCCATTCCCAGAGCTTGATATTCTTTACGGCAAGCTTCCGAAGCGTACGCCTGAAAAGTAAAGAAACTGAGAAGATTTAGAATCTCATCAAGTAAAAGAAACTGCAAAAAGAAAGCAGTATTAGCAATCAAATGTTTATTACAGAACATAGATTAGAACATTTGCAAAGTAACATACATGTAGCAGAACTGAAACAGAAATTAAGAATCAAGGGATATACCCTCATTGGACCAATTATACCACACAAACTTCCAAGAAGGAACCTTGTACAAATTGCCATCCAAAAGTTTGTACTGAATCCGAAAAGTGTGTTGAAGATAACCCTGGAAAAGTTAAAAACAGTAGAGGACCAAACTGGAGTTTTCAGGATTTCACTTTGGAGGATCACATAAGAAATAGAAATCAAGCATTACTAACACTGCCATTGCTCCAAACAATATGACAGGTTTTCGACCATATCGATCGGCTATTACTCCCCATAGAAAAGAAGTCGACGCTCTTCCAAACATAAATGCAGACCCTTCAAAGAATTAACACCATCTTATAGATTAAGAACAAAATATAATATCATACATACGTACATAGATCGGTTTATATGAAATATGCTCACCCACATAACCAGCATAGTAGCCAATATCTTCCTCCCTCTCTGCTATATGGAAGTCTCGTATCTGCAGAAAGGTGAAGAGTGCCCACAAGAGTTATTTTAATGAATTGAACGAAGGCATCACTCATTTCATGAACATCTTAGCTTACCATGAAGTAGAGGAAAGGGAACAGAGATGATATAGGCAAAGCTGCAACAACCAAAACAATTATTACATGAGAACATTGTAAGCTTCAGAGATCAGCATAAGCTTGAAACTTCAATCAGAAGACGACTAATAGATGGTTCAGCAACTTCCCAGCTAATAATAGAGGTGCAGAATGAGAAGAGATGTGTGAAATTTCAGTCATGAAATTCATTAAAGAAGAAGTAATGCCTAACTCTCTGAAGACAAATCATAACTAAATGAGCTTCCAAGTACGTGGGAACTCATTCAAAACTGGATGCTTTGCAAGTGGAAGTACGAGCTGATTCCATGAAGCACAATACAACAGTTTCTTGTTTTATTCTCGAAAATGAAAAGAAAAATCCTCAACCAAACTGTTCCATGAACGCTTGAGTTCACATGAAGCCCATGTGCAAAAACAACTTCAAAAAAGATAGGAACCTTTAACAGCTCTAACCCCCTTCTTTTCCATCACCAAGAACAACTAAGATACCTGAACTGAACCTCTACGGTGAAAATCCCTCAAACTGTTCAAGAACCTTAACTGAAACAGGCAAAAGCAAAAGAAGAGGACTTCATGAAAAGGATTGTTTGTCACTGATACGTACATGCAACGAGTATAGCGACACAGACGAAAAACAAGTGCTTAAAAGGCACTCCAGTGTTGGTGGCTTTGAAAAGCTCAATCTTGCAACCTGGGCAATCCTCAAAATACTTGAAGTTATTGATGTTGTGCTCGTTCTTCAACAACAAAGCTTCTCTAGTCCCATTCTCATCAGCCATCTTCTCCCAAACAAAAGAGCGAGCTAGCAGCAAATGAAAACTGAAGCTCCTGTGATGAGTTCGTACCTTTGGACTCTCCTTGAGGAAATATATGATATGTCAAGGTTGCTTGAGGGTCATTGTTTCGAACTGACAAGTTATTAAATTTTCTCTACGTCACTGTTGTGTTATTACAGATATATATAAATCACGCAGACAGGACTCTTTGTTTTTCATTTGTTCTTTGTCCTTCTCTTTGTGGTTTTGGTGCAAGTGAATTAATAGTTTTTTGTTTTTTTGTACATAATTCATCAAACTGTATTCTGTAAATTAAATTAAATTTTAATTTAATAAAACATCATACTTTGGTTAGTAAAAAAATTAATTCTGTACTCATTTTCACGAAATTACATTTTACATAATTAGTTTAACGAGAAACCCGCAACCGCTGTCACTTGGACGCGCACTGAGTAAACCTCTATATTAACGCAATAATCTACAAATGACGCCAACAAGTACTCCACCCTAAGCAAGTCCTGTATGACAGGCTCAATCGAGAGAATGTAAGTACAGGTAGGATGATTTGAACACATAATCTTTTAGCTCATGTCTTCCACTCCACCAACTCAGCCACTCCCTAAAAATATGCTAATACTATTTTTTACTCATATCCAACCATATGAAAAATAAAATCAGTACCTTCCTAAATGAAATATTATATAGAAAAAAATATTTCATAAAACGTTAAAATGTAAGTTAAGAAAAAATGAAAAAGACAGAAGGAGATTAAAAGAAATGGTTAGGTTAAGATCACAAATTGATATAATTTGAAGTGATTCAATGGACTATGTATAAACAATCTATTGTGTAGCTTAACATAATTCAATGAATGTAACTACAATAACGAAAACAAGTCAACGAAAGTCCTGCTAATTCGAGGAGTTTACGAGAGTTTAGTATTACGCAATCTTACTCTTAATTAGTAGAGAAGTTGCTTCCAACATTCAATAAATGTAACTATGGAAACAAATTGTTTAGTGGTA
Source organism: Erythroxylum minutifolium (assembly GCA_027123815.1). Lineage (NCBI taxonomy): Eukaryota > Viridiplantae > Streptophyta > Magnoliopsida > Malpighiales > Erythroxylaceae > Erythroxylum > Erythroxylum minutifolium. The sequence continues at coordinate 1,648,178 of JAOTJB010000208.1, read as the reverse complement.
CAACAATAACAACATCAACTATCCAGTAAAATTTTACCCAAAATTTAGAGAAGTTCAATAATACGTAGTTTTACTCGTGATTAGTTGAGAAGTTATTTACGAATGATCCACGTGAAAAATAAATAAATAAAATAATTTGGTGATATTATATAAAAATTGATAAAATTGGATTAAAAAGTGTTGTAATTGCTGATAAAATTTTGAGTATAATTAGCAGAACCACCAATCCTCAAGAGAGCCTGTGGTTCCAAGCACTCTGCACTCAAAACCATCTCAATTTTAATTGCTTTTGTCCCTATTGTTTTAAATTACTTTTGTCAAGTAGCTGGACCGAGTGGACCCCCCATGATTAGTTGCATTGCGCTGGGAATACAAATAAACATATATACTAAAAAGAAGTTAAATATTTATTTTTAATTTTTTAATTTTTCTTTGTATAAGTCATCCAAAAATAATTTCTTTATTAGTAAAGATAGGGGTGACAATGAGCTAGTCCAGGGCAGGATCTACCCAAGTCCGAACTCAGGATTACCCAACTCTAGCCTAGAAAATCAGAACCGAGGCTCGATCAGTAATTTGAATTTGGGTTCAATTGTCAAGCCTAAGTTAAGACTAAGAATACGTATTATTGGACTTCTTCACAATTCTACTTATCAGCAAATTTCCATATAGGTTTTTCTTATGAATCAATAAGTGTCATTTCTTTTATAAAAAGATTAAAAAAGAATAAATAGTAAGAAATAATAAGTGAATATATTTGGTGAAAAATAGGTTAAATATAAACAATGCAATGTTTTATAAAAATGTTTAATTAAGCCTTTATCATTATATCTAATACCATTTTGCACCGTAACATGATTAAAATATTAATCGTTGCATCTTAAATAAGGATAAAAGTTAAAATAAAAATAACGATAAAGGTTTATTTAAACGTTTTGTGAAATATTAAGGTAAAAATTATACAACGTTTAAAGAAATTATTTTTAATATTATATCATAATCTAGTCAGTCCACATTATTTAATAGTTGCATTACATAAATCTAAATTGATGACTTATATATTAAAAATTATAAAAAAATCAATGATTAAAAAATTAAACCCAGTTAGATCGATTCAACTATGAAAATCTTGAACCGACCAAATTTTTTATTCTATTTTTAATTTCCAATTTGATTTAGTTTAATAACTCCTTAAAAATCAATTAAATTATTAATTAGTGTTTCGATTTTTATAAACTAATGGATTTTATAAACAAAATAAATCAATTAGTTTCCATTTCATAGTCTTATTTTTTAATTAAATTTTAAAAATTTTGATGAATAAAGTTAGTCTCCTTTAATTATATATTTATTTTTTAATTTTTAATTTTTACTAATTTTATAATAATTTAATACCAACCAATTAAAAAAAAAAAGGACTTCTTGTACACGACGAGTGCGAGCCAATTTCAATCTTTGATGTTTCTTGTCGATTGCCTGCAGGATCGTGAATGACATGTGATTTTGGCTTTTTTTATGTTTCTTTTTGACAATTCAAGTATTAAATTATAGTTCTCATCATGGAGGCCACTATTCATTAGTTAAAAAATACAATTGCACTTTTCTTTGTACAAGGAACCCATTTATTCCAAAATGCAATCATTATGCATTTTCACTAATTTGAGTTGGAATCCCTTTTAATACATATTCTACCAAAAAGTTGGTGAGAATTTAGGCTTTTTTTATATATAAAGGAGGCTTTAAAAGCCAAATAAGGAAATTACAGATCTGTCCTGTTTAGAGAGTCAAAACGACATAGTATGGGGGCAACACGTTCAAAAAAGCTTTCTTGCCTATCTCTCTAATTAGGGTAATGCGCTTCATCAGATCGTTCTAAATTACAAAAGGGTGATTCTTGATTGATGTTGGGATCCTGGGATTGAGCAAAAATAGTCCCACAGATCTCGTCTGCTGAGGCGTCCCTTTCAGAGGAGTGTTGTAAATGGTAGTTGGTGGGAAAATTCTGGGCTGAGCAAAAATACGCCCAGAAAATTCGGCCGTTGAGGCTATAGGATGCATGGTTGTTTGTTCATCCTTTAGGGCAAGGTAGACTTCTTGAGGTGGACGGTCTACTAGGGTGGCGGAGAAATGGTTGTTTCCGAGGGCTTGCTTCGCCATTGAATTGACGATTGAGTTTGCCCGCCGATTGCAGTAATTGAAGGAGATTTCCCAGAAGCATCTACAATTGTTCAAGATTCTTGTTGCTAATGGCCAAATACCGATAAGTTCATTGGTTGAGCCCTCTTGATTTAATTGATTGACTGCTTCTAGGCAATCTTATTCAATATGCACCTTTCTGCTTCCGAAATCCCATGTTAGTTGCATACCGATTTGTATTGCTCACAATTCATTTGACAGGATTTGTTCCTCGGTTTTACAATCCATTTCGTTCATTTATTGCAAGAAGTAGAATTAAAATGGCATAAAACCAACAAAAGAGTTATGTGGATTAGCATAGACAAGATATGGAATATCTGGTGGGAGATAAAGTATTTCTAAGAGTATCACCTTGGCGAGGTGTGTTGAGGTTTGGTAAGAAGGATAAGTTAAGCCTAAGGTACATTGGTCCGTATGAGATAAGTTAGCCTTACCTTCTAAAATGGCACAGATACATATAATGTGTTCATATGAGTATGCTTAGGAGATATCGGTCGGATCCAACTCATGTGATACCAACTCAGGAAATTGCAGTTTCTAGTGATCTAAGTTATATTGAAGAACCGGTTAAGATAATTGGATATCATAATAAACAATTAAGAATTCGAGTGATCCCAATGGTGAAAGTACTTTGGAGAAACCATTTAAGTGAAGAAGCGACATGGGAAGCAGAAGAGCATATGAGAAAGCACTACCACCCAACTGTTTCATAAATCAGGTAAGAATTTCGGGACGAAATTTGTTAAGGTGGGGAGAATTGTAACATCCCATTTTCCCATTATTAGGGTTAGAACCTTAGGATGCTTTATTTATAAGAGTTTATTGAGAATTTAGAAATGCATTTCATCCATTATATGGCATTTACATGCATGTGAATCATGTTGTCATTCATGAAATAATTATACATGCATTCATTGACATTTTTCGGGTATAATTGATTTATAAATGCAATTAAAATACGAATTGTGGATTAATTGTGTTAAAAAAATTATTTGGTGATAATAGTTATTATTTCAGAATTTATTGTGGAGATTTGTCAAAATTTTGAGGTATTTTAGACTGCGAAAAAAATATTGAAATAATAGACAAATTATTAGTTGACAAATGGATAAATTATGGAGTGACATGTGGACCTATAACTAAGAGACAAATGGTAGCTTATCTAGTGGATAAGTGGAACACATGCATTGGAGACATGTGTCAAGCCTTAAAAGAGACACCTAGTTACTCTTCCTTTGGTTTCACTGAAAACATGTAAACTTCCTTCTTGCTTTACCATCACCGAAACACCATCTTGCTCATTTATGTATATTGGCTTTTGGTTAATCTATTAACGTTACACCTTCAAAACAAAAGCTGCATCACTTCAGCCCATTTGAGGTTTTCAATTTTCTCTCTCTATCTTTGACACTCTCCACTGAAAACTTATTAATTTATGGAAATTTTTTCTTAAGTGTGTAGCATAAACCAAGTAAGTTTTATGATAGTGTAAAAAATTTCTGTTAAGGTCTTAAGGTTTGTTAATGAATGCATGCATGAATGGTGTATATTTTCATGCTTGTAGATTGATGCATGCATGAATAGTGTTGATACATGTGTGGGTGGTGAAGGAGGAAGCAGATTCGGTGATATGATTAACAAATGAAGGATTATAGTCATTGGGGTATGATATATGCAGTATTTTAATAAACATACATCTTTATTTAGGACATAACTTGATCTGTGAATATCCAAGTTAGATGGAGTTTCATTTAGAGTAAACTAGAGACATATATCTACATTTTTTATGAAGGGATCAAATTATAAATATGTCCTTAAGAGTCTTGAAAATTGACTTGAATATGAGAATTATGTTTTACCAAAGTATGAAAATAGTCTGTGGATTTTTTATTATAACTTGAATGATACTGAACCAAAATGCATGGAATTAATGTTATTAGACACTTAACACATTAAGGAACATTTAATTAGCAGAATATGTTGCCTAAATACCTCATTGTCTAGATGAAAATGGTCATACAATCTGACCCAAAATTTGCTTAAGAAAAATCTGGAAATTTGGTTTGTTTCATGAATGATATTATGAAGATGAAGAGGTTTAATAAGTTGATAGATTTTGATGGTTTCATGAAAACAAAATGGTTTGTGAATGAGTATGGAATGATATTGTGTTATGGTGAAGTAATATAGAATATTGGAGTGAACTTCACTTTACTAATGATAATAATCATACAAAGTAGACCCAAAATTATGTTTTTAGACAAGTCTGAATTAGTAAATTGAGTATTGATATATAAATGATTATTGTGACAAGAATAATGATAAGGAACCCAGAATTGTTATGAAAATGTATTGTATGTATTTAGTATATATGAATGTCCATAAATAAATTCATAATTGTGCCAAATTGTGATGTGTGTATGTATGATATATTTTAGAGGAGCACATTAAGCGACAACATCTAGATATTGCCGAGACTTCAAGGTAATAAGCTAAATGGAGCATTTATGAGTCATCTTAGATGATCTTCCTAGGATTATTGTTTGATTTATTTTAACTAGCTTTCAATTATTAAACTGTTGTGATCTGAATATGAATTCCGGACTTTAATAGTCCGAGGAGTTTAATAGTTAGGAATGTATTAGAAGTGTTATATTTGCATCTGACATTGAATGATAAATATTTGCCACTGAATTCTGAATGCTCAACAAAAGTTGAATGCCAGACTAAAGTCCGATGAATATGAGATTCTGTCTATGCATCATAAGTGAATGATATTCATGGCATATTTTATTATTTGATGCATTTCATAAAATGCATGCTCAGATAAAGACGTTATGATCAGAGTAGCTAGTTTGAAAGAGCTATAAGATCAGTATTCTGCACGTAGAGCTTTGCTCCGTGATTTCTATTCTGACTGAGCCCAATGGGCCAGTATCTGTTTGTTATATTTGAAAGGCACTCGGTCACAACAAATAATAACGAATCGAGAGTCTCCTATGCATCTGCATTTATATATTTATGATTATGAAATTTATGTTTATGAATTCTTTCCGAAGTTGTGATGTTAAAGAGATATTCCATGATAATGTGATTGATTGCGTTGTGCAAATTCTGAAAGAAAGTATGTGAAGTGTATGACATTTATTTTGTCTTATTGGAATGTAAAATGTTGTGAATTTGATTGGTTGTTTGATAATTGTATATGTATGCATGGAGTGAAATCATTAATGATGGTTTACTCATGGAGTTTGCAAAACTCATCCAAAATTGTAATGTGACATTTCAGGTACGAGACAGGAGATCTAGATTCCTAAGATTTGCTAGAAGCACATATTGGACTAAGATATGGCTTAAAAGTCTGTCAGCTGGCATTTGAGGAGCTATAATTGTCTTAAGTAGCTTACATATGTCATGTAGAACTTGTGTAAGGTTGTAAATATTGGTTTTAATGACTTCAATGTAAACTATTATGAATGA
>JAOTJB010000208.1:1609750-1623252 GCA_027123815.1 Erythroxylum minutifolium | reverse complement strand
TGTAGTTGCCCCTGTGCGATATGCTCATCTAGCAGCAAGTCAGATTTCATTATTCATGAAGTTTGAGGACATGTCGGAAACATCATCAAGCCACGGTGGTCAAACTTCCTCTGTGCAGTCTTCTGTGCCTGAATTACCACAGCTGCATCCAAAAGTTCGTAGTTCTATGTTTTTCTGCTGACGTGCTAGTTACATCTCCAAAGTTAAGCTGGACGTACATGTTTCCATGGGTTGTAGCATCCAGCTAGATGTACATACTGTAGTTTTTTGTTGCAAGGTTAAGACGAGTTTCCAGGAGGTATGGAAATGCTCTTGTTGGTAGCTCTTAGACCTGATGTTTGTGTGTATCGAAAACTTCCTGAACGTGTGACTTGAAATATAGGGTGTGATCTTAAGCTGCCAATCTTTAAGCTCTTTCTCTTCTGAAAATATAGAAAGGCTTTGAACTTACCACAATTTCCCTGTTTGCTTTTGGTTCACTCTTTTGAACAGAACTTTTATTTTGAGATTGCCCCAAGGCAACAGTAATAGAACAACAATCAAGCTCAACTTGACTGATAATAGCGATTAAGAGGCATAGGAAGTGATGTAAGATTTTGTGAAAAACCAAGTAAAATTTCAGTGTTTGCATATATATCAAAACTTGATTCTTTGAGCCCTACAATGTGAAGGAATTTTAGCAGCAGACTGCTTTGGAAGTGTCTGATGAATGACTTGTGATCTAAGGTTAGCCTAGCAAAACTAGAATCGGAATTCCAAACTCAACATAACATTCTTGGAAGAAAATTGGATGTCAGAGAGGGGCTGAAGCCGTTCTGCGCAGCCGATGTCTAGGCTCGGGAGGTGCCACACAGGGCAAGGCCTTCTCAGTCTCCTGAGAACAGAAAGAACAACAGAAAGGGAAGAGATGTTTATCATCTGTGCACATAGAATGATAGTTAACTGTTTCAGGACCTACACTGTCCTGGTTCTGAAGTTACTTACATTCTTGTTTCATCCATTACAATCAAGTACTGTGCAAAATCAACACTGGTTATATGAAAATTCACGTTCCACACAATAATATCCATAGAAGTCAAGAGATCATCAACAATAGAAGCAACTTTAACTGTGGAGTCCAATTAATTTGAGAGGAGGTGACTCTTTTTCAAGTCAGATACATTGTTTGACAATTCATGGCTGCAAATAAAACTGTTTTAGGCAGGAAGAATGTGTTATAATAGCTTGTTGCCAACTGTCATTAGATTTCCAATTGTTTAAACTAAGTTTCATAAAATCTTATACTATCTTTGAAACTCTCATACATGAAATTCATATATAAACTGTCAGAAACATCTGAACAATGATTTCTTATAAATCCACACCAACCTACCGTATTCCATTCAGCTAACTGTGTTTTTTATCAATAAGAGATGAAAACATTGTGGTACAGATAAGAAGTATATGTTATGTACATGTCTGCATAATCTTCACATATCAACTCTATTATTGAAGTGTTGGATGCAACAAGCCAAAGAATGCAAGCCTACCAGTTGTCTGCGAAGCCTTTGATTCTCTTCTTCTAGCTGAGAAACCTTTATCTCCAGCTCATTGGTATAAGCCTAGCTTTCAATATACAATTATATTAAAGACATTATACGAACAACAAATACTTCTTAAGCATAAAAGAGCACTATATTGGAATTCCAACCTGTTTCCTTGCTCTTGAGCGAGCAGCTGATTCTCTGTTCTTGATCATCCTCTTCTGCCTCCTTTCAACAGTTTTCTCAACAACATCTCCAGAGGCAACTCTTTTCCTTCCAGGCGTTTGTGTATCTAATAAAGTCCCCATCAAAGAAGATGGAGACATGGTTGCTCGTGTATCAGTATAGGCTGCATCTAGAACAGGAATAGATTGTTGATTGGGGTGGTGGCCTGTTATGAACACTCCCGTCATGTTCTGCTGTTGTTGATGTACTGAAGGGAGCTGGATTGGCATCCATTGATCATGTTGATGAGGAACATCACCATTGTTGATTGGAGGAAGTTCAGTGTTCACACCAACTTCTGCCAAGAAGTCCTCAAGGGTCATCTCTCCAAGAAGAGTAGGCTGTCTTTGTTGAGTCTTTCTCTGGTGAATCTTATGTGCGTCATTTCTCTTCTTTTGTTGAATATCTTTTGACAGTACAAGATTACCACACTGTTGTGGTAAAGATGAGGACCAAGCACCCAACTCCACATTATCTTGAGCAGTACACACACTCTTGAGAAGCTCATCAAGATTCATGCTTCCCAAAGGTTTCTCCAAATCACCCAACTGGTTTTGAACCTCATTAAGGGTCAGGCTTAGCGAGCTTTGCCTGCACAAAGGCTGCATCTTTCCTTCTTCAACTGCACCACCTTGAGATCCCATTTTTTTGCTGTGTTCCCTTTCACTCAACAGTGTAATCTACCTGAATGCTTATATTTACTACTCACTCCATTTCATAGATGTAGACCAAATCTACTTCAGATGCTCATCCTAAAGACAGGATCTTTATACAATAAAGAGCTTTTATTAAGGACTCTGAAAAGTTGACAGAAACAAACAAAACCACAGAAAAAGCTCAAAGACCAGAAATGAAATGCTCCAAATGGAATAAAAACTTCTTGAACTCAGTTATATCTTCTCTGGACTTTGTATCATCTAGAGCCAAAAGCAAAATGAAGAAACATACACTCAAATCAATGGAAGTGTGTGACGGGAAGGAGAAGCGTAAAACCCATTGAGGATTAGACTGAAATGGAACAGATCAATTAAAAACCAAAACAATGCAGAGAAAACACATAACAGCAAAACAACAAAGTAGAAACTTCCTTCAGGTGATATTGCTGCATGGACTCATATAGCTACAGAGCCCAAAAAAAGCCAAAGCAAAGGGAATAAAAACATGAGTGTGAAGTGAAACAACAGAATATATACTAAAAGCAGAAGTTCACCAAGCAGTAAACTAATAATGAAGACCCAGAACAAATTAGGAAAGCAACAAACTTTATTTTCCTTGTGTGTTATAAAAAGGAAATTTTCGGCAAAGAAGCAATCCAAAAACTTCTGACATGAGAATATCTAGGAAGAAAAAAAAAAGAATTGAAGAAAATCTGAAGCTAGTGGTGTACTTACATGCCTCAGGATCTGATCTGGATCTTAAAAATGTGGTTTTTACATTTGGCAGTGGGTCATGGAAACACTTTCAAGGTGACCCACATTCCTCTTGCACACATTTTATCCCTAAAAACAGTGTTTTATTATTCCCCATTTTTCATTTTTCTACTTTCTCTGCAGTCAATGTCTACGGTGGTCATACTTTTGATACTACGAAGTATGAACAACCAGTCAAATGTTTCAGTTTAATTGTACACATCTTTCACCTACTAAAGACAAAACTATATACCAGACTTTAAGCATTAACAAAGAATCATCTCATTTCCTCTTCTCATATGTCTGCACATTTTAACAGAAATCTAGTTGCCACCATAAGCATATGGCTTGGTCATACCCCTGATCTCATTATTTTACTTCATATATGATCATTAATGTCACATATTTATAAATTAGATCCGAACTTCTTTACCATCTCTTTAAAAACCCTCAAATTCAAGTTGAAAAGGGTAAAAATCGAATAGCAGTGGAGTTTGTGACATTATTTTCTATAAAGGGTTCATCTTTTTTACTCAAAATATTTTCTTAACTTTGAATCAAAGTTGATGAAGTTCATTAATCCATAAAAATCTCTCATATGCTTGGAAGTAATAAGAATATCAACATAATACATGTGAGAAGAAGACAACTAGAAAGAAGCAAACTCATTGAGAAGAACGTGTACATGTTAAAGAGTATGCACAGATAAGTGAGCGTGTGCCTTATACCGAGGTTTTGGTTTTCTGTTCCACTTAGTGTATATATATCTAAATAAACCCTTTTAAACCAAAGAATATGATATTTTATGTTTAATACCATAGGATAACTATAGTTGTGTTAATTAAGGTTTTATGATAAAGTAAAGGAGAAGGAAGTGTTAATGGAGTTTAGATTTTCAGTTAGAAATAATGATTATTCCTACTAAGTGACCAAATTATAGTAATAAGAGGATAAAAGAAATAAAACCCTCTTGTGGTTTAAAAAATTATATAAAAACTCTTTAATCTTTAAACTTCTCTAAAAAATTCCCTTTATTTTTAGGTTTTCAATAAAAAATAAATTTTTTTACATATTTAATGACTCTTAAACTTGAACCAAAATAATTAAATCATCACAGATAAATAATTTATTATAACCATTTGTAATTATTAATTTAATTCGTTTATGTAAAGTTTAAAAATTAAATTAGGTTATTATATCAATAACATTTAATTAGTCCATATTTGATGTTCATATTACGTGTATTTTGTCGTTTTTTCAACCGAAGTAAAAAAAAGATTTTCTAAAAAACAAAAAATATGAATTTTTTTTCAAAAATTTGATAAACTTCTTTAAACTATGAGAAAAGTTTGTCTTTTACCTTATTTATTTTGTTTTGTGAACAATGCTCCAAAAGATAATCATAAACTCTGATTTCCATGCACTTCCACCAACTGGCTAAACCATTGTTTTTAATCTTCAGTTAGTTGATTAATTAAGTAGTTTAGTATTTAATAATCTCTTTTAGTGTTCAGTGTTCCTGAAAGCGTATGCCTTGTCAGGTGGGGTTGTCCAAAAGCCAGTCCAAAGGCAATTTTAGTGGAGGAGACAGCACATGATTTACACCAACCACTACAATGGAGTTTCTGTTTCTGGCACTATGTTAACTTACCAAAAAGGTTAAGTACCTAAATTTATCACATCTTGTCTCTAATCTTATTAGGTGAAATAAGCAATCAGAGATGGAAGATAAAAGTTAGATATGTAGCAATCTCCAACCATCATTCAAATAAGGTAAAGTTTCACTTGATCCGAAATCAACTAATCAGATTTGAGTTAATCAGATTTAGGTTGAATTCGAGTATAAAGGAACATATCCAAACTGATCAAATTATTTTTGTATTGATTTCAACCAACAAAAGCAAAAGTTTATGAATGGACTCAACCTATTGTCAACTCTACATCTAAACTTGCTTAAACTTCACAACTACTTGGTTTCATAGTCTTGAGAGGTCATCATTTGATCTAAACAAATACTAATTATGTGGAATGGGATAGAGGTAATGGTCCTAATTAATCATTACGGCTAAAGTGGGGTCATGGTCCTATGTTGTTTGCAGGCAAAAGTCTTTGGATTTCTTTCCAAAGAAGTAGGGTTTAAGAAATAAGAAATAAACCTTAAAAGTAATCGAATAAAAATAAAAACTAAAAAAGTAAACCCACTGTCACCCACCACTAATCTCCTACAAGTTTCTAATCATTGCATATAACTTTAATTTTAGGAAGCAAAATACCGATCATAAGGCTAGATGGTGCATAGTTGGGACAGCTAACACTCATTAACCAGATAATGTTTTTCTACAAGTAACAAATGCCTCCTTCCATAATATCATATAAGCCATGCTAGGAAAATATGATCAGTGCAACCAAATGGTCAATTTCGCAAAGTTGATATGGACCCTTTTGAGAAAATGTCACAAGATTTACAGGAAAAGAAACTAGAGAACATTTACGGCAGGTATAGTAGATATGCATGAGTGCAACATCTCAAGCAAGATTTCGTGGTCTTGTTCTACTACCACCATGGTAAAAGCTTCACAATCCATGCAGTTTCAGCAACACTACCTGTTCTGGACATTCTGTTCGTTCGTCTTTCCACTGGCACAATCACTTGCAAGGGTTAGTCTGAACTGCTCAGCAATTGTACAAGGCAAAATATACAATAAGACTTGGAGCTTGTGATGGAACTAAGTTTGTTGGTAAACCAGTCTGGAAATTTAGATTCAGCACTGTTCATTGTCCAGATGTGCGGTGAATAAAGAAACCCATATTCATTGTTAGATCTGGAAAAGCTCAAGGCTTTGGCCTGAATGAAACTTATCAGTTTCTGACCTATAATAGGAGAAAGTTGTCTTCCTTATCTGGCCATAGCTCTTCGCTTCACTGTTCATTGTCCAGATGAGCACTGAATAAAAAAACCCATTTTATTGTTAGATCTAGAAAAGCTCAAGGCTTAGGTCTTTCAAGGTCAGAAGACATCAAGACCAAATCATGGCTTTCCGCACATGAACACAGAATGAAGGAGGTTGAGTACTGTGGAGCAGTTCAAGTCTATCACCACCAGTTCTACAAGAAGCTCTCCAACAATGGAAACAATATTCCAAGACGTTTAATACATTGCAAGTAGAGCAATTCTAAAATAAACGTAGAGCAGAGGACATTAGAATTATAAAGCAAAAATAAACGATAACATAAATTCATAGACATTGTCACTCAGCAGGGATTTGAAATAATTTTAAAGATACAAAGATCAAATAGCAGCATGATGCTCATGAGGTCATCAAATAGTAAACAAGATAGAAAGTTCGGGCACATGAGTCCTGACACATTCATTCAAAAGAGAGAAAAAAAAGCCCAAGACATTAAAGTTTTAAGTTGATAAGAATGTGTCTCCAACAAGCTAAAGTTGAAGCTCATTTTCCTAAAGGTCCAAAGCAACGGGGACCAGCTGAAAAATATTCTAAATGGCAGTCCCACTACTATCCAACCTACTGTATGGTAAACTACGGCAATAAACTGTGGTTTAACACACTGGCATATTTATGCAGCAGATATTGAAGAAGGATGCCCTTAGTGCTCTAAAACAAATAATCAATTTGACTTCATTGAAAAGAAAGAGCTACAAGAAAAGTTTCTAGTTAAGAATTTCCATATTAACCATCCTTTCTGTGCAGTACGTTGACAGATTACTGAACTACACAAACGTGGGAGTAAAGTTTAAATCACAAATATACTGTTACAATAAAAACAAGAAGGGTAAACACGTTAAAAACAAAACTTGCTCGAGTAGAATCAAATTCAATGATATCTTCATTCTACATATCAATACACCATTGAGAAAAGCCAAGGATTTTCTTCCAACAACAAAAGACTCAACTCCTATACTGTATTTTCTTCTTATTTAACAATTGAAATAAATTAAGCATACAAATTTATTCCAGAAATAAAAGGCACAAAGTTAACTTGCATTCACTTTTTCCAAAACAAAAATCTTCCACGAACCACTCCTTCAAATTGGCATGGTTTGGACTTAAAAGGTCCCACACATCAGAGGAATGCTTGTAGTTTGACACTAAATTGAGGAATAAAAGTTCAGATAAGTTTTCAGAATCAAAAAATAAGAAGCACCACAAAACAGATCCTTTAGTCAATGAAGAATCACCAAACCTTTAATATCAAAAACTCATTTGTAAATCCATAATACAATAGCAGGTAAGATAAGAGGAATTAGGGTTACTGTTTCAGAATAAAAAATTAAATGTAGTCCTTGGAAAATATACTATGTGCAGGATGGATAATGACCAGATAACCTGAAGATCGGAAAATGATTTTTCATTCAAGTGTAAGTACTATGAACAAATGATTTTTTTAAAACATGGAGAAAATAAAAATACTTTCAAAGTCAAACACTTAAACAAAAACGTTGCAAAAATATCCGAAAGCTATAAATAATAACAGCAGAAATTCAAAGGATAAATATGCTCAACATCACCAACTCCTTCAAGTGCAAAAGTTTATCATTGAAAGTGGTCAAACTGTTGCAAAGCTTTTAATTCAAATATCCAAACTCAAAATACAATACTTTGAAACAAAAAGACAAGGGATGGAATAAAAGAAAGCGGATGATATGAAAAACTTCATTTCCATAGGCTCCATTAACTTCAGATGAATCAGCTGGCCAGAACATAAAACACTGATGCACCTATGAGGAATCTGCAAAATCAATAAAAGCATAAAAAGACTATTTTCAAAAATCCAAAAAAGGGGGTGATTGCCGAGTCAAAAACTTTCACTAAATGGTCGAAAGCATCACCAGATATGAATTGGAATACTAATGATGAGTCTCAAAATATGAGTTCAAGTTTAAATAACTATATTATAAGAAAAGTTCAGCAGAAACTCTTGCATTAAGGTAGAAAAAGAATTCCTGAAAAAAAAAAACATTGTTCGCTTTAAACACTATATGAACCATAAATATTGACGCAAAAACTTAGTTGCATGTGTGTGCTGATTTAGTCCATAACTTACAAAGAAAAGTCTAGGAAGTGTTAATAAAGAAACAAGAGGCTTTTAGAAACTACATCTAATCCATCCATGTCATCCCTAATGACACCAAAAGTGATATAGATCATCGTATCCATTATAACTTGTTTAAGAATGATATATATTTCTTCAAAGATATTAAATTACGATGTTGAAAGTGACATAACTTAGCAAACAGATCCAAACAGAGATAAATCAGAAAACAAATAAATATGTTCAGCAGCCACACCTGTGCAGCACCAGCGGTCTGTCTAAGGTACAGCCCCGTTGTATTGCCCAGTACCATGCTGCCCCCTACCAGAAACGCCCTGCCCCATCTGCTGATTTGTATAACCACCAGAGACTGCTCCCTGGCTTACATATGCAGGACTCTTAAGAGTCTGGTCATCATATGCTTCCAGTCCTGCAGGACTCTTAAGCGTCTGGTTCCCATATGCTTCGAGTCCTGCATGACTTCTAAGATTCTGGTTCCCATATGCTTCAAATCCTGCAGGACTCCTAAGAGTCTGGTTCAAAAATCCACTTTGCATTCCTGCTCCAGGTATGCCACCCTGATTCACTGTTGCTGCAGAACCCAAACTACCCAGCAGATTTGTCAACCCCAATCCAGCACCCTGAGTAGCTAGCAATGTCGACAGTGCCTGTCCAAGTGCAGGATTCAGCACGGGAACAGCAGTGGCAGGTCCCGGGTAAAACCCCACTGGAGCTGGAGCTGGAGCTGCTGGGGCCATTAAATGAGCAGGGGCACTTACATTCCCACTAGCAGCATAAGCAATGTTGTCATTCCGCTGTATTGTATATTGCTGTTGTAATTGTTGAGATTTTTGAGCTTTTGGGCCATCTATAGCTCTCTGACAATGCAAAATGTGACCTTCAAAGTTCTTATGCGGCTCTTCAAGTGCCTTCTTCGCACTTTCCACCGTTCTATACACAAACAAGCAAAACCCCCTAGGCTTCCCAGTAGCCTTATCAAGCCCCAACGGACCTTCCTCAATTTCACCATACTTGGCAAAAAAGGCAGTGAGCTTTTGCGGGTCCAATCCAGCCCCAACATTGCTAATATAAATCTTTCTCTGAGCATAGTCAGACGTTGATGCAACACTAGCGGCCCCCGGCACAACACCTCCAGCGGTGGTCGGAACAGGTCCGACAGATGCCAGCTGGCAGGCAGTCATCCGATTACCAATCCTCTTCTGAGGCTGCTTCAACGCCTTGCGAGCCCCAACCCTACTCTTGAAGAGAATAAACCCGTAACCTTTACACTTCCCAGAGGCCTTGTCGCACACGGCCTTGCAATCCTCGATCTCTCCGTAACCCTTGAACACGTTCCTCAGGGTTTCGGCGTTCGTGTCCCAGCCAAGACCGTGCACGAAGATTTTCCGATGAGTAGGGTCCTCATCGGCAACGCTGCGTATCCGATCCGCCACGTCGCGGTGTTTACCAGCCGCTTCACGAAGCAATCCGACTAATTTCTCCGTACTAAACGATTCTAGAAGCTTCTCGATCGGCTCCTGATCTTCATCGTCGTCAGCGCAGACTTGAGCTGACATGGAAGACATCTGATTGCCGGAAATCCGATTCTCCTGCGCATCCTCATCGTCATCTTCGTCGTCATCATCACTTTCATCTTCTTCTTCATCGTCTTCATCATCATCATCATCATCATCATCATCTTCTTCTTCTTCTTCTTCTTCTTCTTCTTCTTCTTCGTACTCATACTCCTCTTCCTCCTCCACCTCTTTGACGTCGTTTTGAACTTCGTCCGCAACTTTTTGTTGCTTCTTCTTGGCGGGTTGGGTGGGTTCGTTGCTCTTGTTCTGCTCCTGCTTTCGCTTCCTGGCCATTGTTAGTGAAGGTGATTCGACTCGAAGCTTGCTAGGGTTCCCAATTAGGGTTTTGGGTTTTAATAAGTTACTGTGTAAATTTGTAGTGATAGAGAGAGAGAGTGTGATTGTGTGTGACGTGGCAAGATGGGAATGGTCAAAAGGAGAAGGACTCGAACGACAAGGCGTTGGAAATGAGAGAGTACGATCGACATTATGAAGGGAAAGAGTGAGACTATAAGTACGAGCCGAGTCGGCGTCTTGACCTCTCACTTCACTGCAGCCATGGCCTCCGAGAAGGACGCAGCTCTAGCCGCCGTTCCCTCCGATTCTCCTACTATGTATGTATTTCTATTATCAACTGTTATCTTGTTTCAAACGTTTCATCTTTTGGAGAATTTGAGTGCCTAAGCCTCATTTTAGCACGTCTAGGGTTGAATTTAATTCAACTGTCTGATGAAGATTGGTAGCGCTACTAGAATTGTTGTTTGTGGATCAAGAATTATCCATGTAATAATTGGAGTTCTGTAGACACTTTGTGGTTATCATGTGGGCCTTTAGAACAAGGATCAAACCTCGTTCTATGATCCTATGAACATTCTTAGTGCTTTTTGTGAAGCGAAGGAAATGGAATGGATTAATTAAATTGATATGCAATTGGAATTTATTAGGTTCTGTAAAGATTTTCATTCCGTTCTCCTTGGACTTCTGTTTCTATTTTGAGAGGTTTGCTTAATGCAGCTTTCTTCATTGAACTATTGTAGATGTTTTACTAATGCATTGGTCATGATGTTTTGTTTGGTATGTAGATTTGATAAAATTATCAAAAAGGAAATACCTTCTACTGTGGTTTATGAGGATGACAAGGTAAAGTGCTGTTTGCCCTGCTGCCTAAGTATTATAATCAGAATAGTTTGTTTTTGTTGATTCCTTTCCTCTGTAATATTTTTGTTGTCACTACCTGTGTTCTTCGTAGTTTGAGACTTTCTTAGTAAATTAAGAATGTCATGTTTGAGTGTGCTCTTGCTGTTTTTGGTTGAAAAACTTAAATGAATGACCAATAATGCTCATAATCAAGGTGTTCCTTAAAGGCTGCTATAAGTTGCAAATTCGATTTTTTGTCTCGTGTTTACTGTGTATAAGCAAAAAAAATTTTCTCCCTTTGATTTGGAGCAGCTTGATGATTTTGCTATTAAAAATTTCCAATTTCCTTTTCTTCCCCTTGCCAGGTACTGGCTTTTAGGGACATTAATCCTCAAGCCCCTATTCACATTGTAATCATACCCAAGGTGAAGGATGGATTGACTGGACTATCCAAGGTATTTTTTTTTGGTTTTGCTCTCTCCCTCTCTCTCTCTCTCTCTCCCTCTCTCTCGCTTGCCCTGAATGATGTCGACTCTTCACTGCAATGTGTTGGTGTGGAGCTGAAATCGTGTTCCTAACCGTGATATCTGAATCACGAGTTTTATGGCAATACAAATCTTCTGAAGGAACCTGAACAGAAACTTCGGAATATCTGTATTTTCTGGTAGTTTATCGATGATTAACAGGTCAAGTAATGGTTTAAGGCTTTTATGTAAGCCATTAAAGAATCAAATTCTGAAATCCACTGTTGTAGAGAGCTACACTGAATGATTGTCGATTCAATTGTTTTCAATCTTTTACGTTTGGTTTGGAAATGGTGCATAGCATGTTTTTTTTATTTATATGCTTGCAGTAGCACTTGTCTATATAATCATCTGCATTGTATGGTGACTTGAACTGTTGGTCTTCTATTCCAATATTGCAACCGGTTAACTATCTTTTTGTTTCTTAGGCTGAGGAAAGGCACTGTGATATTCTAGGTCGACTGCTTTATACTGCTAAACTCGTTGCCAAGCAGGAAGGACTTGAAGATGGCTTCAGAATTGTGATTAATGATGGACCGGCAGGATGTATGTGTTACTTATCCATTGTTGACTATTAAAGTAGATTCACTCTAACTGAGATTCGGCAGTTTTTAGATATTCAAAAAACTGGCTTTGAATCTATATATGTTTACTTGCAGGTCAATCAGTGTATCACATCCATGTCCACCTCCTTGGGGGACGCCAAATGAACTGGCCCCCTGGTTAAGATGATATCTGGATTCATGGTCGAAACTGGATCGGCAATAATCTCTAGCATTGTTGTGCTTTGTCTTCCGTTCGTGTGGTGCTTTGAACAGTTTTAAGGAAAACTTAACTGTCTTATTATCTGATAAATAAATGTAGAAGTGCCCTACCTGTTGTGCAGCAAAGTGAAGATTTATAGAAACCTAACCAAACTGGCTAGTATAAATGATGGTTTCACCCCACCATTGGGATTTGCATCATTTTGGTTGTGCACTGAACAGAAAGCATTAAGTGATCAGATAAGCAACTATGGCATTCTTAAGATTAAAATATCATGTCAAATTTAGGAGTAGATATCTTCTAGCAATTTGCACCACTGTTGAATGTTTTGTAGTAACAGTTAGGCCTCCAAACCCCAATAATAGACAGATAACTCGGAAGGAAATGAAAGGCCGAGGCTTTGCTTCTCTGAAGTTTTAGGCATCTATCACTAGTTGCACTCATTTATCTGTCCTTAGGGTACTGTGCCTCAAATCTCTCCACAAGGTTAGTATTTTATTCGTCTCAGCACTTCTTTGTTAGGTTAAACTAACATTATTGGAGTTGATGTTTATTACAATTGACAATTGATGATAATTGATAAATTCAAGTTGATCAGGATTGAGCTTGCGCTAGGTTTTGGGCACAAGAATATCATCGTATACATATAGAGTCAGGTTCGGATCAAAAGAAGCTCAAGTTTCGGTTGTATTAACGAGTTTGAACTTTTGATTATGTTCAAAGCTCGAATTAACTTTGGACCTCGAGCGCTCGAATGTGAGTTTGGACCTATCAAAATTTTTTCAAGCTCAAGCTCGGGTAGGCTGAACCTTTGTTATCGATTCATTCTAACAAGCTTTGTTTCAAGTAATTTTGGGTTCATCTTATCAATGTTTATATACGTTCAAGCACTTACCCAATATCTCAGCATCACAACTTCATTCTTGTCTAAATTCTGAAATAAATGGGTCTCTAAATGCGAATTTCCTGAGTAATCTTTTCAGAGCCTTAGCTTGTCACATGAGTCTAAAATTCATATTTTCGTATGTGAAAAAAAGTATAAATATCTTCAAATACTAGACGTTCGCTAATGAATATGGCATCTTCAAAATTGTAATATGTTCTTACATTATGATTTAATCACAAAGCTTGGTCAATTTGAGTTAGCTTATAATCCTTAAATTTGGCTTGGTCCGGACCAAAATATTAAGCCAATGGAGAATTGACGACAAAAACAAGTCAGAATGGCAGAAGCATTCTATAACACTGTTGCCTCTTGCAAGTCTCTTTGCATTCTTGACAATTAGA
>JAOTJB010000208.1:1586134-1598949 GCA_027123815.1 Erythroxylum minutifolium | reverse complement strand
AGAGTAGAGAAGCTGAGACACTGAAGAAAATCTGACAACAACCGAGGATATGTCGTCAGATGCGGCCGAAACTAAGGTAAACTTAGCTTGTTAATGTAATAGGTTCATCTGTTCTGGGCTTAATGTGTTTTTCTCTCTCGATTTTTTGGTTCGAAATTTCCAGGATCAAACCCCTCCAGTTGTTGACAAGTATAATGTGGAAGCCGCCGAGATTATGGCAACTAAGGCTCAGGTGTGTCAAAAGTTTGCTTCTTTTTAGTTTATGATCCTGTTCTGTTTCTTGGGTATGGCTTGTATTCAATTTTGGTTTTCTTGGTTGTGGGGTGTTGTAGCGTTTGCCTATTGCACAGGCCGCGCCGGTGTACGAGCAGCTTCTTCAAGTGTTTCCTACTGCTGTGAGTTTCTTTGTTGTTGGTTGGATTCATCTGGGAGTTGAAAAGTTTTCTTCTTGTCTACTGGTGTGACCAACTGAGTTATCAAGTTCTTTCTTTTTGAATTGCGTCTACATCTCTTGTCATTTGATCATGGTTACTGGTTTCAAACAATGGTTCCTGCCGTGGTTGAGCTTAGGCATGTGTAGGAGATTTCATGAGGCTGTAGCTGGTAAATCTGCTTCAAGATTTGCTCGTTACTTCAGTTGTTGCATAATTTTCTAATAATTTGATATGAAATGGCAATTTTGATAATGTTTTTGATTGGTTGTATGCCTGTGGTGGATGGAATGAAATATGAGTTCTAAGAATGTCTTGAAGATGAAAATTACTTTAGATATACGTTCTTTTCTTTGAAAAACTTATGTTTAGGTTGTATGGTATTTTAACTACATTTAATGAAAAATACACAAGTTATGCAAGATTCGTGTCAAAAAGTTGGTGAACAGTGGGAAAGATTGAAAATATTAAACTGGAAGTTTGTGTATAGATCATTGTTGGTGTTCTAGAGCTATATAAACAACTTACTGTGGCTCAAATGCATGTAATTTCTTTGGGTAGTATTATGGTTGAATAAGAAAATTATTAATTGGTATTAATTGAACTTGTTTCAATTGATTATTTAGTGTGGAGAATGAAGAATGATATCAATTTGTCTGCCATTAGTGAAGAATCTAGTTTACTTAAGTTTTGGCTGGTATCATGTTACATATGAGAAATAGGAAGGACAAGACTAGATTTTCTTAATGCTTTTTGTATACTAAACGTGTCAAAGTAGTTTTATTTTGTATGATTATCAAAATTGACATTATAGGTATAGCTCTTCAATTTCTCCTAGTGTATTACTGAAGCTCTTTTCCTTGCCTTCTAGGCAAAATTTTGGAAGCAATATGTTGAGGCACATATGTCTGTAAACAATGATGATGCCATAAAACAGATATTTAGCCGGTGTTTACTGAATTGCCTTCAAGTTCCTCTTTGGTATGTGGTTTCCTGTACTTTGTTACTCCAACTTCCTCTTTGGGTCTATGTTTTCCTTTTGCATTTTATGTTACAGTTTGAAGAAAATATTGTCTTGATGATGTAACTTGATTCATGGAGTCTGAATTAGTTACATATTAACTTCCTGTTTGTAAATTTTTTTGAGATTTTAAGATAACCACAATGGTTTGGATATTTGGTGGCCACTCTTATTTCTTGGTTCAAGACAGTGATTTTGGGGAGTCTTCAAGGTTTTCAATGAGTTTATGGATCAGGGAATTATCAAGGGATCCAATTCTTTTCCCTTGTCTAAAATAGTTATAATGTCAGTATCTTTAACTTCAGTCCACTGGTCTGGATTTTGGTTGCCATGTGAATTATTAATTTTTCTTTCATCAATGTTCCTAATTTCTTGTTCCTCTGTTTCTAAGAAGTGTCTCTTCATTTACCTCTCTTTCTCTATCAACTTTACTGCATTGCTTCAGTTTCTTTAAGGACTAGACTTTGTGTTTTTCTTTTGTTTTCACTGTATTTCTAGTGTTGCTTTACAGGCACATATCTCTCTTTCTGTGTGTGTGTGTGTGTGTGTGTGTCTAGAGGAAATTCAAAAGCTCTAATTTTGCTACTAGTTGATCTTGTAGGCAATGTTACATTCGGTTCATAAGGAAAGCCAATGAGAAGAAAGGAGCTGAGGGCCAAGAAGAAACGAGAAAAGCTTTTGATTTTATGCTTGGTTATGTAGGTGTGTCTTAAGTTCTTAACAGTTATCCAATTATATATTCATGTTATGGATACATTGGTTTTTGAGGTGCTATATAGGGTTAATGATTATAAACTATTTAAATTATGGTTCGGTTCAACTGTAATTCATGGATGGAGAAATGTTAATGGAGATAAACAAGAAATTGATGACCACATGTTCTATGAACTAGTTAGAAAAACACATTCTATAGTCAACCTGGTTCTGCATATATATCTAAACTTGAGAATTCGGTTTCTCACCAGTTTAAGAGAATAATGATTAATCTTATAGTATTCTTTTTGTTCATGTGATAACAGGAACTGATATAGCATCTGGGCCTCTATGGATGGAGTATATTGCTTTCTTAAATTCAACTCCGGTTTGTTGCATCCGCAACCCATGTTTCCTAGTTTACAATGAGTCCAAATAGCTGAACTAGGTGAATTGTTACTGCTGTTCCTATAATTCCTTCCTTTCCTTAGTCAGGGATGATGTTGCAGGCGCTAAATGCACAGGAAGAATCACACCGAATGACTGCTGTTCGGAAAGCATACCAAAGAGCTATTGTTACTCCAACTCATCATCTTGAACAACTCTGGAAGGACTATGAAAATTTTGAGAATTCTGTTAGCCGCCAATTGGTAATATTTTGGTTACGGCATGCATAAGGCATGTGAAATACACTTTTATCTTATATGTGAGTCATTTGTATTCCTATGCCATACGTATGAGATCACATTTTGGGTTAATGCAATATGATGTTTTGAAATTACCCAGGCCAAAGGACTGCTATCTGAATATCAACCAAAATATAGTACTGCCAGAGCTGTTTACAGGGAGCGGAAGAAATATGTTGATGAAATTGATTGGAATATGCTTGCTGTACCACCAACTGGCTCTCACAAAGTAATTTCTTGTTTTTTTTTGATTATTTTGCATGAAATGCTTATGAAATCTGTTGGCGGTGCTTGGAACTAGCAAGGAAGCAAGCACTTCCAAAGCCACTATTTATTGCTTCTACTTTTACCGAAGCTCTAAAAATTGCATCTTATTTTAACTTTAAGCAATGTTAATTTTTCTTTGGCAATGAGCTTTATGATAATGATGCATTTCTCTGGTCTTGGATAAACTCCGCTGGGGAATCAATTGACTGCATATTTCATATTAAGACAGTAGAAGTTTTGAGATTCATGAGATTGAATGGATTGAAATAAACTTATCATGTTAAAAGGCCCTGTTCTCCTGATTAACTGCAAGCCACTCTATCTATTCATTAGCAGGCTGGTTAAGTACATGTCTGCATAAACTGAAATTAGGTAAAACTGTTTTTGATTTCACCAATCAAAATATTTTTTCGATAATAGGCTTTGATGAGACTTGGATTTCCATTTAATATTATATGATCTTTTGTTCTGCCATAACCTTGACATGCATAATTTCCTATAACTGATTGAAGGAGCGCAATGAAGTTATCGTTGCCTCAGAAATATGTTGTGTTGTGGAAGATAATAGGAGTAGAGTTCCTAGGTTGTGGCTTATCTGCTGAGTTCTTTTAGATAATTTCTTTAGGATGAGAGTAGGAACAGAATATGAAGTCTACATCAAAATTGCGTCTACTTTGACCGAATCCCACATTCAGATATGCTTATTCAAATGCTCTAAATTCTTGATTAATTTGGTGAACTATTTTCTTGCTTATGCAGGAAGAACTACAATGGATGGCATGGAAGAGATTACTAGCCTTTGAAAAGTGAGGAGCATCGACATTTTATATATTGTTTATGTTGTCTTGACAGAAATTCCCTCAACTCACCCCTGCAACCTAAAAGAGAAAAAAAGAGAACATGAAACATGAAATTCAACATGTATTAACATGCACTAAGAGAAATCTAATGAAAAGTAGAGTTGAAGTGAGTAGAAATCTGCATATATGTGAAACTTTAAAAGAGGAGACTGGAAAATGTAATTTTTCAAAATCAACGTGTTGCTTATTGGAATAAATTGCGTTCTTGGTCAAGAATATATCGAGAAGAACTTTTTGAACATTGCCCTGGTAGTAACATGTTTCCAAGTTAATCACAAAAAGGTTTTTGGTACTCTGGATTATAATTTTCAATGCAGTTATCTTTTTATAGCAATGACCTTGAAAATATTATCTAAAGTTTGGATCATCTCATTTCCTGTTGCTGAGATATACATTATGAGTGCCATCATTGTCTTAGAGCTAAAATCCATTTGATAACCTGCTTAACTCCTTTGTTTATAGCTAAAAATGAAATGCCGTTGATGTATTCGAATTTTACATATGACCATGTTATAAGTTGTCCTTCATCACTTGCAGCTTTAAAGTGAATGGAATATATGTTGATGACTTCTTGTTATGGCTTTGTTACTCTATGGCAGGGGAAATCCTCAAAGAATAGACAGTGTTTCAGCCAATAAGCGTATTGTATTCACCTACGAACAGGTATAAATAGTTAGTCCTTTGTGGTTTCCCTCCTTCCACGTTCTTTTAATTTATCTCATTTAGTACACGTAGGTTATACTAGCTCTTTTTGGTGTTGCTTGTCTCTTTTGTTCCCGAGACCTTTACCTAATGTCGAAAGTGGTAGAGAACTTGGAAAATGTACAAGTTTTCTGTTCCTTATTTGTTTATCTCGCTCTCTCTCTCATGTATGCACAAATACATATGCAGAAATGGTTTTCCTTAAAGACGTTGCTTTCTTGGTTTTAGTTTCCTTTTGAACATAACCATCTGTGATCTTATGTTGAAGAAAGGTTTTAGGATAAGCATCAACTAACATTAATTTATTATTGTTCAACACTCCTGAATGCTGCAAGAAATGGCACAATTCTAGTTGAGAATGGAGAAATGGAATTAACATTGTAAATAAACCGTAAATTCTACATGTAAAGAATAATTGCGAGTGGGGAAAAATCTCCTTGTTAGCTCTATGGTGTAGACAATGATATGCTGCTTTTTATGTTAGTGAGAATGATGTCTTACTTGGTCACATGTTTTTATTTGTGCTCTGAAATCTTACATGCTAGAGAGTTTTCTACAATCTATTCTTTATGAAATGAAATGCTTACTCTGTGGTGTTGGTTTGCAGTGCCTAATGTATTTGTACCACTATCCTGACATATGGTATGATTATGCGACATGGCATGCAAAAAGTGGTTCTGTTGATACTGCAATCAAAGTATTTCAGAGGGCTTTGAAGGCTCTCCCTGGTAAAAATGTCTTTCCTTTTTCCTTTTAAGTCCGTAATGTGAAACTGTTTTCATGATACCTTTATTTCTTTTCCTATTCGTGCTATATGTAATCTATTCAGGTGTAGGATACAGCATATCGCTGGTTGATAACAATTCTAATTTTGCTTTCTTAAATCATTCTGTTGCATCATCCAAAGTTTTTTTTTTTTCCCGTGTGCTTGCTTGCATGCACCAATTTTCCATTTCTCCTGGTTTATACCCACAGATTCAGAAATGTTAAAGTATGCTTATGCCGAATTAGAGGAAACCCGTGGTGCAATTCAGGTGAGCGGATTCTTTTTTAGAATTCAATCAATAACCAGCTTTTGGTTCTTGATCTTTTTCTTTCTGCTCCTACTTTCATCAGCCGGCCAAGAAAATATATGAAAGCCTTTTGGGAGATGGTGACAATGCAACGCCCCTAGCACATATACAGGTAACAAATTATTAATCTGGGATGCTGAACTCTCATCAGTAGATATGTTTTGCTCATCGTAAGAATCTCCCCATGGAAGATGATTTTTTTTTTCCTTATGCTTGTTGGAACATATGGATCTAAAGATCAAGAAGAGTTATTGGATGTACTTGTAAGGTGTAATATTACACTATTTTCAGATAAGAACTGATATGCTTTCTTCTCATTGAACCTGTAAATAGATTTGCAGACAACAGGTCCTTATATCTTATCAGCTCTTTACATGGGTGACAATATCTGTTTCCTGAGAAAACTTTTTATTCAACTTATTCCCTCTCACTTCCTTCCGTCTTTAAAACATTATTTAAGTTTTGTTTCCACTTTTTCAAAATTTTACATTTATATGTCTCGTCTTCTCGCAGAAAATGTCCTAAATGTGACATTCACAACCAAATTTATTGTATTCCTTTGAAGGATAGACTTCCCATTCTAGAATGAATATTTAAGATGGCATTTCATTTTGTAGTTTATTCGTTTTCTAAGAAGAAATGAAGGATTAGAAGCAGCTCGCAAGTACTTCCTGGATACTCGCAAATCCCCCAATTGCACCTATCATGTATATGTTGCTTATGCCTTGATGGTCTTTTGCCTCGACAAGGATCCAAAGGTAATGAGTCGTCCTCTTTGTGAATTATATACAACACTTTTATGGTCTCTTATTTAATCTTGAATCTTCTTCTTATATTCAACAATTTTGTGGACATTGATCACTTGCTTGTTGGAAGTTACTAAGAAGTTGTATATTCATGCAGGTAGCGCACAATATTTTTGAAGCAGGTTTGAAACGATTTATACATGAACCTGTTTACATTCTTGAGTAAGACAACCTTTCTTCCTCCCTTAGTAATTTAACACAAATTAGCCCTACATTTTTACATTCTTTTTCAAATTTTTTGAGGTAGTGGAAAACACTGCTGCTGCTCACAATGACAAGGGGCCGTATGTAATAACTGTTAATGCATTTGCCAATGGTACTTAGGAATATACGTATGTGATCCATGGTATTAATTTTTGAACTCTGGTATTTCAAGCTGATTTCAGAGAGTAGGTGCCTCTGGATTGGTAAAACTATTTGAAGTTCCTTATTGTCACACTTGTTACTGTTTGCTATAGGTCAACTTCTGAATGGCTGAGCATGTGTTTACTAAGTAGAGATACATTTGTCGAACCACACATATTTGCTTAATCCAAAGGGATAAGTGGTGCATGGCGTCTGAGGAATCAGTTACCTATAATATGCTTTTTGTATCGAAGTATGTCTGGTCTGGCATTCTTTGTACCTTAAATGAAATCAAATTAATTTGCTTTTTTCTTTAAGCAATGATATATATTATTGGCAGTATGGGGGCTATCTTGGCAGTATGTCTTGCAGTGTCCATGCCTTTTTGAATGAATTATAACATTCCAACAATGAAGAAGATGGCATTGCTATCCTGGGTTTTCTACAGATGTATATTGTGTGTGGTTTCTCTGTGTTTGTTAACTCTTGTGCTAAATATTGCAGATATGCAGATTTCTTGTCGCGTTTGAATGATGACAGAAACACCCGAGCTTTGTTTGAGCGGGCATTAAGCTCACTACCACCTGAGAAATCTGTGGAGGTTCAGTATCTCTTTATGTTTTTATGTAGCTTGTGCCATGGTGACAGGGAACATGATTATCATTCTATCCTATGTCATATACTGTTGGTGAAAGGTGACAGCTGACCAAGAAAGAATGAATAAGAGCTTGTGCCTTGCTATAGAGCTTAAAATTTTTAAGTTGGTTCTTTCTTCTTATTTCTGTAGTTCTTTTTTATTTTATAGATAGAATTTTGAATTGTTGACTTGTTAAACCATTGAAGTAGCTGTCTTTGATGTTATAACTAAGATTTTGAATTGTTGAACTGTTAAACTATTGCAAAGTGTAATATTAAATACTAAATATTTGTAACATGGAGTGACATTTCAATTATCTCCTGAGAATGCATAGAAATAAGATGGAATAGAAAAAATGGTTTTTCAATCTTCAAACTACAAAATTTCATGTATATAAAGTAACAGCTGGAAAGTTCCCTCTGTTCTGAGTTTATTTTTCTGTTACTCTTAACCGTTTTTAAGAATAGACTGAGTAAATACACAGCAGAACTTTCTGATCCCTTTGGATAAGGGTGAGTTGATCCCCTCACCCATGTCCAAGGCCCTAACAATGAGATGCATGATGTGTCCACTGTTACTTGAGTTCATCCAACAGATGCATAGGGATTATAGCTACTTGCATGACCTTGCTGCTTCAAATGATTATATATATAACTCCTCTGATTCATTTACATTGTCTGTATCCTGCTTCATATCATTATAAATACAATCTGACTCATTCATTTTTACTGTCTATTGGTGATATTTTATTTCCTTATCTGTATTCTAATGCAGGTCTGGAAACGATATATACAATTCGAGCAGACGTATGGAGATCTCGCTAGCATGTTAAAGGTTATATGTACTTCATTTTCTGTTTATAGTCTGGAAAAGAACTCTTTTCAGTTTCAAATTCGTTAAGTTTTAGGTTTTCAATCAAATAAAAGAGAACAGCGTGCATAAAACTTTATCTTTCATAGAATTCTTGTCTTAAGCACCAAAAAATAGAAGTCATGTCTCTAACTGATCCTTTGGCATCATTATCAAGGATGTTAGAGACATCCCTGAAAAATCTTTCTGGTTCTTTCCTCGTACATTGTTGAACCTTAACATTGTGATCTGCTTCTTAGATAATTTCTTGCAAAGTGCCTTGATCGATTCCAAAAAAGGGTCATACATTCTGCGGACGTGCTTATGCTAAACAATAGTTCCTTTTTTTTTTTGATGGGCATTCTTGTACTTTAATTTTATCAATTACCTTTTCTGTCTGTGGAATCTCTATGTTGTGTTACTGCATGACAACAACACCTCATAATTACCAATAATTCTTGTGTGTTGGTTCAAGTACTGCATTAATCTTCTAGTTTCTCCAACATTTTAAGCATCAAACTGAACTAGTTGGTAAACCCCCATTGTATGCATGGATACATCTGTGAAAGATTGTATATGCTATTAAAACCAACAATCTATTTGGTAAAGATCAAATAGAAGTGATGGCTTCCTGACACTTCCAGGTCAGGATAGTCAAAGTTGCCATATTAAGGTCTCTACTTTTATCTCATTATTGAACCATTCATGATGTAAAGCATGACAGTTTGTTGCGGAGAAATGGAGGAAATGGATGGTAAAACTTATGTAGGGAAGTTTTTCCTTCACAGTTGCCATTGAGAACAGATAGGGATGCAATTTGAAATTAGATTTAGAACTCTAATTGCTCATTGCCAATGAGATTATCCATTTAAGGAACAGGAGATTACTTAGTATATTCCCTCTTAAAATTTGTGCTACTATTATTTTCCTTTAGCCTCCTGGAACTTGAGCCCTAACTATTAATTGGTTCTTGTAGGTTGAACAGAGAAGGAAAGAAGCTCTTTCAAGGACCGGTGAAGATGGAGGGGCAGTATTAGAGGATACGTTGCAAGATGTTGTGTCAAGATACAATTTCATGGATCTTTGGCCATGCTCCTCAAAGGATTTGGATCATTTAGTCCGACAAGAGGTACTTTCACTTATAATTTGTTCTTTTAATACTCTTTCATGAATTAGAATTCTTGAAGTGCCAAATTTCAGCAATTCTTTTGTACTTTCACATGTTACATTGATAATGTATTTGTTTTAGCTTATGCTTTTGTTTTCATATTTTATATATCATTTACCTTTTGATGTTTTGTGAAATGTTGTGCGTTGTATTGTTCTTTTCGTTTTTTATTTGAATGTACAGCAGTTTCAATCTGTATATCAATTGCTATATAGCACATAGAAAATCTTTACTTCCACTACTATACTCTCTTCATCAAGATCTATATTTATTTAATGTCACCGTAGGTACTTCTTATATTACACTTGATAATTTGGATTTCATTGCTGGTACACATTTCTTGCTGTTGAGGGGAACATCCTTGTGGGTATGCATGCACTTTTTGAGACATAAATTGATTGAAGTTGTTGTTTGGCTAAAAAGAACTGCCATTGTTTGAAATGTTATGAACTTAGCTTTGAGAGTTGTTTTAAGATCTTGCGTGTTGTGCATTACTGGTTTGTAAACTTAATGCTGATTGTTTCTTTTCAGTGGCTCACTAAGAATATTAATAAGAAGATGGAAAAGTCTGCCATCTCCATTGGACCAGGGGCAGGTACTAATTTATTTTTCGTCTTCTTTAAGATCATGCATAAATGCTACTCAGCCCAACACAATTCAACATTAATTCCGGCCTGGTTGATTATTTTCCTTTCTGTGACCTAGTTTTCCAATACTTTTGATAATATATAGCTAGTTATCTCAAGTTTTCTATCTCCGGATGAAATAGTCAATCTTATAAACAGTAAAATGAGTTAGAATCTGTAGATTAATTGTATATTGCCCTACATCACAATCACTTATATGCGTGTTTAAAGGTGATTATAATGCACACTTTTTTTTCTACCACGATGGGAATTAGTTCCATATAATATGTATCCTAGTGATGGTTTAGTTGGTAGTATCCATTTCTTTTCCCCTTTCAGTTGATCTTACAATTATTTGGTGCAGGTTCCACAGGCCTCGCAAGTGTCTCGACCGTATCTGAGAATCTAACTAATCCAGATACTTCTCACGTGGTGACTAATGATCCAAGGCAAAAACCTGGTATGCAGTTCTTAAATTGTTCATCGAGAAATATTAGCCTATATCAAACTTAGTTGGTATTGCTAGTCCTATTTGGATATTCATTCTTTTCTTAATCCAAAAGGATTTCTCGTTTTATTTGATTAAAAAAATTTCTGAGAGCAGACCAGGGCTTAGATGATGTTGATTTGAATGGTTTCTTCATGTATTGACTTCTCAGTATTCATGAGTAGCCCCATTGCTTACACCCCAGTTTTAGCCAATCATTCCGATTAGAGACAGAGAATAGCTAAGGTTAAATTAGTTTGACATTAGCTTCCATGTTTCGTGATATGGACTTCAATACCCTTGTAATCTTTTATATATGTCCTTATTTGGCTTTTTTACTCCCAATTGTTTCTCTTGAACTCTCCTTGTGGACACTGGTCTGTTTTTCTATTCACCACATCGTCGGGAACTCATCCATGCATGATGCATTGTGTCCTATGCTACAATTTTCTACCCAATACGAGGATGAAAAACAAATGGGATGGTTGATACATAACATTAGTTTGTAATCTTTTTAACTGCCTCAAAGTTATGTTCCACCAATGAAAGATTATCTAAAAGTTGCAAAGTATGGATTGTGTGCATGCTGATGCTTTATGTAGCTTATAGAAATCATAAATTCATTGGACAGTGGGGACCGGAATTCCGCCAAGCACAACTGCATCTGCACTTGGGGTGACTTCCAATCCTTTGTCTAATTCCATTGCTGGGTTGGCAGGTTCTGGAGCAACTGATGAATTTGATGAGATATTAAAAGCTACACCACCAGCATTGTTATCATTTTTGGCAAACTTGCCTATAGTTGAAGGTAAAATCTAAAACTTTCATGTCTATTATGTCTTTACTTGTTGGTAAAGTTTTCTGTTATATATTTGCAGTTAAGTGTTAGACATGATAACTTGATTCCGTTGTGACTGCCTAAATCAGGGTTGTGCTTATTAATCCTTTCTTTCTTATTGCTTTTGCTTAATGCTATGTCAACAATATGTTCAATTCGTATTTGCTTAAGTACGATTTTCTATTGATTCCAGCTATTCCATTACTGTATTGTAGTCTTGCTTTACGTACTAAGTTTGCTGTCCTAGTATTACTTTTTATATTGAAAGATGATGCTTGTGAAAACAGGTGGGCGCTTTCAAATTATTATTACTTTTTGGTTACTGACTTTCAGTTCTCAATTGTCTAGGTCCAACACCAAATGTAGACATAGTATTATCGATATGTCTGCAGAGCGACATACCATCTGGAGTAATGGGAAAGGCAGGAACCTCTCCTGCTACTGGTCCTGCTCCTGCCACAAGTGACCTTTCTGGTTCCAGCAGGTCACATCCTGCACGAAGTGGCTCGTCTTTCAAACCAGCAAGGGACAGACAATCCGGAAAAAGAAAGGACCTTGATAGTAAGTTTCTTCAAATGTCTGCTATTAGACTTGTTCTGTGGGTATACATGATCAGAAAGATCAGAAATTGACATCACTAGCTCCCAATTGATAATCGTTACACGATGTTACCTTTTAGCATTTACTTTTCACAGAAGGGTCTGGCTCCATTGCATGTGTTAAAGGTCAGCCCTTGTTGAGGTTGAAAATTGAAATGATGGCTGATAGTAAGAACAAGAGCACTCTGTAATGGTGATTTCCTTCCATTCATAACAAGGTCTTTTTTGCATTGTAGGGCAAGTTGACGATGAAAGCACATCTGTCCATAGCCAACCACTACCTCAGGACGCTTTCAGGATTCGACAAATTCAAAAGGCTCGAATAGGTAGTACCTCGCAAACAGGATCAGTGTCGTACGGAAGTGCTTTTTCTGGAGATGTATCTGGCAGCATTGGCTGATGCACCTTCGCCTTTTGCCGCCATATCTTGCTGTGCCTAGAGGTTTGCAACTTTCAGATTTACTTTTCTCGTAAAATGCTTTTCAATTGATGATAATCACTGAGTTACTAATTACAGAAACTGAAGGAGAAGAGGGACAGGCATTTGCGGGTCAATCTGACAATGAGGCTACCTCGATGTTCCATGCTCAATTTAGTGGTTTATCCATCCATCTCTGCTTCCATCATTCTGGAGATTCGGTGAGTCGTTGCAGCCTAAGCCACGCATCAATGCTAAAGTTTGGCAACTACGAGCTGATCTAAATCTGATAAAGTTTTTATAGAACTT
>JAOTJB010000208.1:1574733-1586034 GCA_027123815.1 Erythroxylum minutifolium | reverse complement strand
CAGCCTAAGCCACGCATCAATGCTAAAGTTTGGCAACTACGAGCTGATCTAAATCTGATAAAGTTTTTATAGAACTTGTTTCTCTGGAAGATCTGTCAACTGTTGCATACTCCTATTACAGATAAACACATAACTTATTAGATCATCTTTGGTTGCTAGTTAGATGGAACCAATTTTAGATGTATTGTGTAATACTAAGGCTTATCATGTATGTGTATGTATAAATGACTAAATTCCAGCCAAAAATATCATCTTGGTGTGAGAATCTCTTTTTTCTTGACTAGGATAATATTTCTTTCTCCGGATCCGCGAACACGAAAGATGCTCACTTCTTAAAATATTCCATATGCGCTGCCGAAACTGAGGAAGGGGTTAGATTTATCATGACGGAAACAAGAGTAACAATGCCCTATAGCCTAGCCTGGGACTCAGTTTTCTAAGCTCGACTAACTTGAGCCTCGCCTTAGACCCAATTAATGAGCCTAATTTTAGACCCAATTAATAACAACAAAAAAATGTCATTTTGATTTTTTTTTCAAAATAAAAAGTTAAGTCAGGCCATACTGGCCTATCTAGGGCTCAATTAGGAGCCGTTGTCATCTCTTATTTTTGGAGAGTTTAATCCTCTAAAATTACTATTAAAAATTAAAACGGAGAAGATAAATGTTTTTAATTTTAGTTTTTTAATTTATTGAGAGGATTATTTATTCTAATATTAAAGATATTAAAATATTTTTTATCGCTAATTCTTACAAATAAGTCTTTTTATAAATTAAACTTTTTTTAATTTCAATTTTTATTAGAAAATGAGAGCTGCTGACTTTTTTTTATTTGAATATTTTTTAATCAATGATTTGTCCCACTTGATAATTTAATTTTATTAAAACATCCAAATTCTCTTTGATAATTTCAATTATCACGAAACTTATCAAACTTATTAAACTCCCTTTTTATTTAAAAATTTAAGTTTCTCTCGTCTTAAATAAGTCGTGAAGTTAATGTAGCAACCGATGTCTCATCATTTTAAGTAAAATGCCGTCGTCTTTTTTAAAATAATGTCATTTTGTACTTATAATTAAAAAATCTTGGTTAGATAGAGTTGATTTAGGCTCAAGCTCAAGCTCAAGCTCAAGCCAGATCAAACATCATACGATGCATAGGCTCCAGTAGGCGATGGTTGGGTCAGGCTGAGCTTGGGATGACCTGACCCATTATCATCTCTAATTATTAACGTGTTACTTTGATAATGTTTTTAGTAAAGTTGTGAATTGTCTCTCAAAATATTATTTATACTCTAAAGTTAATAAATAATACATAAATTATATACAAAACAAGATGATCAAAATATTAATTTTAATGATGAGACTAAATTAATAATAGTTGAATTAATGTTCAATTAATGAAAAGAAATAAGTCAAAATATCTAAAAAAATCTCTATAAATATAAAATAAATTAAAAATTAAAAAATTAATTAAAAAAGTTTTAAATAAAATTAATTAATTAATTATAATTTATAAAAATTAGTTAATTCAATTAAAATTTAGTAAATTAAATGAAAAGAGTAGTCATTTAAAGATTTTTACGGGCATCTTAGCCGCAGCATATATAAAGCCCATAAATATCTGGGGGGGGCTGCTCTAAAACCCTGCGTCTTCTTCTACTCAGAAAAAGCCGCTTAAACCCTAATTTTTACATGATGATGAGCATAGTACTGCGACGGTCTCGTGCGCTGACCCCAAAGAGGGTTTTATCAGCACTGAGCCAGTCCATAGAATCAGCTATTGTTACTGTTCAACCTCGAAATCGGGATGGATGCCCCTCTTTTGATAACAGATTCAAATTATGGGATTTTGGGATTGGGAGGAGGGACTTTCATGTAATGTCTGGACCTTTGCAGTTCAGGGCTTCGGTTGGATTACAGGCACAGTTTGCTGTGGATGATTATGGGTCCGACGATGAGAAAGGATTGAAAGGGAGTGGTGAGGAGGGTCTTGATATCGCAAAATTAGGAATTTCTCAGGAAATTGTATCTGCTTTGGCTGGCCGCGGCATTAGCAAACTCTTTCCTATTCAGGTCATTTTGTGTATTGATTTTTGTTTCTGTTTCAGTTCATTTAGTGAACATGTGCTGTTATGGTTTATGTTTTATGAGCTGAAGTTTATAACTTTACTTCATTATTATAGAGAGCTGTGTTGGAGCCAGCAATGCAAGGGCGTGACTTGTTTGGGCGAGCTAGAACTGGCACAGGGAAAACACTTGCTTTTGGTATCCCCATTATGGATAAAATACTTCAGTTCAATGCAAAACATGGGTATGTTCACTTGTTGGGTACTTATTTCTTGATACTAGATGTAATTCCGATAGTCATGAATCATATTTTATTTGTATAGACGTGGAAGGAATCCTCTGGCCTTGATCATGGCCCCAACAAGAGAACTTGCACGTCAAGTTGAGAAGGAGTTTCGGGAATCTGCTCCCAGCCTCGATAGCATATGTCTCTATGGTGGAACACCTATTACACGCCAAATGAGGGAGCTGGATTATGGTGTTGATGTAGTTGTCGGAACGCCGGGCCGGATCATTGATTTGATGAAGAGGGGATCGCTTAACTTGTCAGAAGTTCAATATGTTGTTCTTGATGAGGCTGATCAGATGCTTAGTGTGGGCTTTGTCGATGATATTGAAACCATTTTCCAGAGATTGCCACAGAAAAGGCATAGCATGTTGTTCTCTGCTACAATGCCTACTTGGATTAGAAACCTTGTCAGGAATTATCTTAAAGATCCATTGACCATTGATCTTGTGAGTGTAGCAATATATTTGGAATCACTGAATAGATAGTTGTAAATCATAGCAGCTGTGCAACTCCTTAACAACATGACCATGATAGTTTTGTTTTCAGTCCTGTTGCTGCTAGGATTCTCTAGAATTTAAAATGAGATATGTGGTGTAGGTTGGAGATTCTGACAAGAAATTGGCTGACGGAATCACACTCTATTCAATTGCTTCAGAAATGTATGAGAAACCATCGATTCTTGGTCCTTTAATAACGGTATGAATCTAGCACTCACTGTTATCTGTTAAGCTTTCTAAACCTTTTTTAGAATGTTTGAGATTCTTTTTGTTATGTATAAGCTGCAGGTGCTGATGCATTCTTTTCCAGAACTTACTTTTGTTCCGATCAATTATTTTCACTTTCTCAGACTCTGTTGTGTTCTGTTAGGAACATGCAAAGGGAGGAAAATGTATTATTTTTACTCAAACGAAACGTGACGCTGATCGATTGGCAAACGCTATGACAAGAAACTATAGATGTGAAGCTTTACATGGGGACATATCACAAGCTATGAGAGAAAGAACTCTTTCAGGCTTTCGGAATGGAAATTTTAACATATTGATTGCTACTGATGTTGCTGCTCGAGGTCTTGATGTCCCTAATGTTGATCTGGTGAGCCAAAAGTAGTTCACAGATCTGCTATATTTTCGGCAGATAGACCATTAGTCACCTGCAGATAATTTAATCTCATATATGATTATGTGCAAGGCCTTTCAATATTTTGTTCCCATATATTTCGAAGTGCTACATATTTGAGTTTCCTTCTAGTTTAGGCAGCCAAAATTAGGTACAACAACGAATGAGGCATTGAACTAAGTTGAAATTGAAGTTGTATTTCTGCAATGAAAAATGAAGTTGACGAGCTAATCCCCAGAGTTGCAGTAGATACCGTCTGTTAGAAGTTATTGCCTATTTTAATTGCTTTAGTCTTCTTGGCTTTTTATTTACCTTTGCTAGAAGATTTTCATCTGTTAACTCCTGAAGAAGTGCAAGTCCATGTGCTTTAATGTTCACCTTTTTTCCTTATATACTCTTATGGCCAGGTAATACATTATGAAATTCCAAACAATCCAGAAACTTTTGTCCATCGTTCTGGCCGTACTGGTCGTGCTGGAAAGAAAGGGACTACCATTCTCATTTACTCGCAGGATCAGGCCAGGCAAGTCAAGATATATGAACGGGAAGTGGGTTGCAGGTTTACAGAGGTTATCTTCATCTTCCTTGTTGGTTTGCAGAAAATATATATTTGATATATTGACAAGAAACTGTTTACATAATTTTGACTCGGATCTATTGATGTTTTGTTTATGCACCAAAGTGCATATAATTCTGCTGCATTCCTATCATGAAATCTTCGTCTGTCATCCAACTGAATTGTTTTATGGATTTAAGTTTGTTGAATGTCAGCAAAGCTGAAAGCAATTAGAATTTTTTTTCCCCAAAATGGTATAATAAACTTGAAAGTTTGACTGTTTCTATATATCAATAGATCATTTGCTTTTGATTATGTTTTGAGTTCAAATTTCTTTCATAAGTTTGCCACATCCATTGGTAGATATCTGTTACATTGTGCATACCCTGCTCCTTGCGTTTAGATATAATGGTTATGCCCGAATATGCATGTGCTGGTACTGTTTCATATTTCTCCATCAGGAGCTTATAAGTTTTCTGTTATTGTTATTCAGCTTCCTAGGATTGCTGGTGATGGAAGCATAAATATGTCCAACGCCAGGGCCAGTGGTCGATTTGGCTCTATGAGGGACCGCCAATTTGGTGATTCAGGTTTTGGTCGATTTGGTGGTCAAGCAGATTATGGATCTGGTCGCTCTGGAGGCTACAGAAACTCTGGGTTTGGAAGTGCTGGTGGTTGGGGTGGTCAATTGAATGGATCTGGTCGTTCTGGTTCTAACAGAAACCAACCTGGAAATTTTAGTGGTTCTGGTTTCACTCGTACCGGTGGTTTTGGTGATTTAGGTGGTTCTGATCGGTCAAGTTCTTTCGGGGGTTTTGGTTCAGGCCGTTCCAGCTCTTTTGGGGACTCTAGTTCAGGTCGTTCCAGCTCTTTTGGGGACTCTAGTTCAGGTCGTTCCAGCTCTTTTGGGGATAGCTCTAGCCAGAATACTAATTCATTGAGGACTTTTACATCTACTCGATTTGGTGGCTTTGGAGAAATTAGTAATGAAGATACCGTCTCTAAAAGAAGATGATTCTGAGATGAACAGAGGTAGCATAATTTGATTCTTTTTATCTATTTGTTATTGAAAGTCTTCTTATGATGGTGTTTTGTCATAAAAGTTAAATTAATATAATGATTAAAATGTGTATCGTTGATGAGCTTGTCTCCTGCTAAGAACGGAACGATCCTCAGCTGCCTACTTAGGAAGACAAATATAC
Organism: Erythroxylum minutifolium; assembly: GCA_027123815.1. NCBI lineage: Eukaryota > Viridiplantae > Streptophyta > Magnoliopsida > Malpighiales > Erythroxylaceae > Erythroxylum > Erythroxylum minutifolium. The sequence goes on along the minus strand of JAOTJB010000208.1, from coordinate 1,580,802 downwards.
TGAAATATGGCCATCCAAATTCTGCAATCTGCTTCTTCATCCCATTATTTCCTTTTCATTCATCCTTTTTCTGGAATACCAGTGTGATGCATAAGTTGTATACATTATTCTTAATCAACTCTAGAGGTTGTTGAGGTTGTCTGATTCAATGCTCAGCGTTGGTGGCTGGTGTTGAACTATCGAGTCCCTTAAAATTTATGCATCTCTTTTTTGTGTATATCTCTTTTTTGTGTTTGTATACGCAAATTTATGAATTTGTGTCCAAATGGTATATAAACCATCGAATCAGATTCAAGCTTCTGGAGCATAAAAATGATAAAAAACCATAATGGTACACCACATGTATAAAGAAAAGTACAATCCACCTCATTTGCCTTCTATTGAATTTAGATATACTTCTTTTCAGTGGCTTCAGATGCAGCACTTGTTTAAATTGACCTTGGTGAAAGGCTGTTGAATCTTAGGCTTATCTCTTGATCTGACTAGTCCCTCAATGGCAGGTAAAGAGGCAAGCAGTTACTTGAGGCAAAGGGCTAGGAAATTGATACAAAGAGTTGGATACCAATTGTGCGAACATGCGGCTATATATTGTTTTCTGGGATTCTCTTGCCTGGAGGAAATGCTAATATCCTGTTTTCTCTAAGGACGTGAATGATTTCACGCATTTTTACTCTTTGAATCGAGGGTCTATAACAATGTGTGACAAGAAAGAAGTTCACTATATTTCTATATATTAATTAAATAGCTCTAATATGCAATCAATTCAGGATTAGCAGCTCTGTCTTCTCTCTTTTGTATTGTATGCAAATTGCTAGAATGTCGTCTTTCCTCTGCTCTTTTGGTTATGTAGTTGTGCATGTCCTCTTGTAATATTTATTATCCTGGATCAATATTTATGAAATGCCTACTTCTCTTCAATTTTATTTTAGAGTTGTCGCTGGTCTCCATTGTGTTCTGTATTACCTTGTGTTACCTGAATCAAGAATGAGAAGGTACTCATCGTAAGGCTGTCCCCCTTTTTAAGTATTTGTTATTAATTTCAGTACTATGCATTTCTGAATTTCTTCAGATCTTGCATCCTGGCAAGATTTTTCTTATTGCTGCTGTTATTAACCTCGGTGTTAAGATCTTACAGCTAATCTTCTGATAGATCAGGAAGTTCACCGGAGACAGCAAAACGAGTCCAATGGTAATGGAACAACTAGTAGTTAACAGACAAAGATAAGGTCACTGCGCTGACTCCACAATCGTCTTCTAATGGACGTTTAGCTAGCAGTGACAGGACTCTTGAAATCCAATTTTATCCATCTCGACCCAACAAAGGTTAAAAGGCAAGAGTAAATCTGAAGGAGGCTTCTGTGGATCAAGTCTTTTTTATTATTTAATCAATTTCAATGTCGATCTGCATCATTTACACTTGGCATTGTCATGTGATTAAAAATAATAAAAAATATTTTGTATATCCAACGAAATCACAATGTTGATATGCATCATTTACTCGACATTTTCCTGAAGACTGCTCTGCAGAAAAAATAATAAAAAATATTTTGTATATCCAACGAAATCTCATTGTTGATCATTTACTCAGACATTTTCCTGAAAGACTGATCCGCAGAAAAAATAATAAAAAATATTTTGTATACCCAACGAAATCTCAATGTTGATCTGCATCTTTTTCTCTTGACATCTTCCTGAAGAATGATTCCACAGAAACATCTTTAAGATTTACTCTTTAAAAAAAAAAAAAACTAAGGTAGTGTTTGATTACATTTTTATTTTTAATTTTTAGTTTTTGTTTTTAAATTTAGTAAAAAAATATGTTTGTTTGAATTTTTAGTTTTTATTTTTTGTTTTGGTTTCTTCTAATTTTTAAAAATTAAGAAAATCATAAAAAGTAGTTTTTTTCTTGTTTTTGTTTTTTTATAATCTAATTTACAATTATTTAAATATACATTATTTAATTTTAAATTTTTAATAAAAATTATGAATAATTTAATTCAACATTATATATTTAATAAATTAAAATTAATTATCAATAAAATTACTAATAATTTAATTTTTATAATTAAATTATATTTTATTAAATTTTAATAATTATTAATAAATATAATTAAATTTAAAATATATAAATATTCAATTAAATTTTGATTTAATAATTAAAATATATATCAAATAAATATTAATATAAATAAAATTTTGATTTTTAAATTATTTAATTTATTAAAAGAATATAATTTTTTTAATAATTTGTTAATAAATATTATATAAGAGATTAAATAAATTTATTTAATTAAAAATAATTCATCTTTAAATTTTATTTAATATGTAATTACTATCGGACCTCCTTAGACCCCGCTTCATTGCGGAATTTCGAACTGGGTGATGATGATGATGTAATTATTATTAGTAATAAAAATATAACTACATTAACATTAAGAACCAAACAAATTTTTGTTTTTATTTGAAAGAAAAACAGAAACAAAAAATTAAAAACAAAAATTAAAAATTGTAACAAAAAAATAAAAGTAGAGTAGGACCAAACGGTTCCTGACTAGATAACTTTGAATGATCCATTTTTAAGTCTAATTTTTAACTTTTCAATTCATTTTTTAAATAATTCTTGTTATTAAAAATTAGTTAATTTATTAATAAATTAATTAATTTATATAAATTAAAATAAATAAATAAAATTTTATTTAATGTCTTTTTTAGTTAAACTTTTTTTTAATGGGAAGAATAATGTCCTTTTCTAAAATCTATTTTAAATTCTATAAATTTGTTCAATTTTTATTATATACAGATTTTATAACAATAAATCTTAAATTTATTATTTTATCGGTCTAATTTTTAAAACAATATTAAACCTAGTTCATGATATAATCTATATTTAACAGCCATTAAAATGGTCATATAATATAAACAATAATATTATATTAACTTCCTCATTTTTTAAATTAATTGTAACATGAATGATTTTTTTTATATTTTTGTTTTATATAATAAGGGTTCATATCCCAATTTAGATTTCCTTGGAATTAGATGAATCTAATAAAGAAATAGGTTGAAATCTTTCAACAACACCATAGTATTCAAGCCAACTAAGAACATCAGTCTACTAAGATTAAAAAAATATTTAATGCATAAACTTGGCCGATTAAGAGTCCAACGTTCTCATGGAAGTGGACAAACTACGATGAGATTCCATCTTATTACTTCTAGGCTTTAAAGAGAAGGAAAGATACAGTTCTGGATTTTTATTTTTTCAAGAATTGTTAAAAGAGTCATGGAAGAAGTTGTTGAGGGAAGAGAAAGGAAATGGGAAGTGTCATGGGGTGTGTTTGTAGAAGAGCTAAGGAAGACAAGCTGGTTAGCAGCTCCAATGGTAGGAGTTTCAGTGTTGCAGTATCTGCTTCCAATTACGTCTATGGTGATTGTAGGACATCTGAATCCACTTGCTCTCTCTAGTGTTGCCATTGCCACCTCTCTCGCCAATATCACTGGATTTAGCCTTATGGTCAGTACTACTATTCCCTCTCATGCAATTGCTAATGTGCTTCAGATCATCAATTAGTTAATATGCATACATGATCATGATTGTAGTCGTAATATTGCAGTTCTAACCCGAACTTTCAACGTGATTTGCTGTAATTCTAGTCATGTTTCTGATAATTGAGTCCTCCAACAGTCAGGGATGGCTGGTGGATTGGAAACTTTATGTGGACAAGCTTATGGAGCTGGAGAGTATCAAAAGCTTGGAACTTTCACTTACAGTGCTATCATCTCTCTGCTCATCACTTGTCCTCCAATCTGTCTTCTATGGATTTTCATGGACAGAATACTAATTCTCACAGGCCAAGATCCATTAATCGCTTACCAAGCTCGCAAGTACTCAGTCTGGTTAATCCCTGCATTGTTTGGAACTGCAGTTCTTAAGCCTCTAACTCGTTTCCTCCAAACACAAAGCTTGACTCGTCCAATGCTTCTCAGTACCATATTCATTCTCTTCTTCCATGTAACAGCTTGTTGGACTTTGGTATATGAAATTAAATTAGGAGAGACAGGAGCAGCTTTAGCCTTCGGTTTGTCAACTTGGTTGAATGTGGCATTGCTTGGACTCTACGTGAAGTACTCTTCAAGTTGTGCAAAAACCAGAGCACCATTTTCTAGAGAAGCTTTCAGGAGTGTTGGAAAGTTCTATCGCTTTGGTGTCCCTTCTGCTATGATGATTTGGTAATTACACATGCCTTAGCTCCTTCTTAATTATATAATAAATAGGGTTAAATTTGTTGGAAACCATTAATTTCTGTAAAAAATTTTAGTTGCAGATTCCAAAATGACGTTACTTTTATTACGTGACACTACATGACGTTGTTTTGAAAATTTTCGATTAGAATTTCTAACAGAAGTTAATAGCAAAGAGACATATAAAACCGAAACTATAGGGGAATTACTAATAAATTTTTAAAGTCAAATTTAGTACTCCATCTAGTTTGATCTATACTCAATTAGCAAAACGACGTTATCTTGTTGAATATGACATCATTTTGTTGAATAAGTGAAGCAATACGAAAAACTTGAAATTGACAAAAACAATGTCGGCTTCGTAAGTTTTACAAAACAATGTCGTTTTATTAAATGTGATCCTGAATCATGAATTAGACTAAAAAAAGAAAGAAGAAAGGCTCATTCTTATTCCTAGTATCAAACTATTCAAACATTGCACAAATTTTATTACTCTCTTTCTTTCGTGTATTAATCATGATTCATTAAACCTAGTCTGAAATGGTGGTCAATGGAAGTACTCACATTGGTATCTGGGATTTTGCCAAATCCTGAGCTGGAGACTTCAGTGTTTTCTATAGGCCTTACAATCTCCACATTGCACTTCACAATACCATATGGATTTGGAGCAGCTGCAAGGTCTACTTCTCTTTCAACACAAACATTAGATTCATCCAATGAAACCCTATTTGCTTGCATTACATAAGCAATTCCTATGTATGTGAATCAACAGTACGAGGGTCTCCAATGAGCTAGGAGCTGGGAATCCTCAATTTGCTCGAATGGTGGTCGTGGTTGCAGTTTGCCTTGCTGGTACAGAAGCAGCCATTGCAAGTACCATTCTTTTCTTCTGCAGGCAATTTGTGGGTTATGCTTATAGCAATGACAAGCATGTTGTGGAGTTTCTTGCAACAATCACTCCCATCATTTGTATCTCACTTTTCATGGATAGCTTTCAGGCTATATTGTCTGGTTAGTGATCTTTGCCTCCATTTTATTTTTATTTTTTAATATTTATTTCTAAAAAAGCAATTATTAAAAAACTTAACCGGTTTAGCCTATTCAACTGTAAAAAATTTGAACCGTCCAATTTTTTGGTTCGATTTTCAATTTTTTAGTTAGATTTACTTTAATAATTCTTGTTATTAAAAATCAATCAATTTATTAATTAATCGGTTAATTTTAGTATATTAATAAGTTCTTATAAATCAAAACAAATTGATTAATTTTCAAGTAAAAATATACTTTTTCAATTAAACTTTAAATTCTTCAATAGTTAAGGACACCATTATTTTAATTAATTGAGTTGGATTAATAAAGGTTGTAAAGTTTGAACCCTAAGAACTTTTTTATACTAGTCCAATGTGGGTATAATTGACAATGATTAAAAAACTCAACCGATTCAATCAGTTTAATGTTAAAATCCTGAATCGTCTTTTTCAATTTGATTTTTAAATTTTCTGTTCAATTTATTTTAATAATTCTTATTGTTAAAAATTGGTCAGTTTATTAATTAATCAATTAATTTTTTAAAATTAATAAATAAATTTAATTTATCATTTTTTTCAATTAAACTTTAAATTCTTCTCAGTAGGAACAATTATATTTTAAAATTTTTAATTTTATTCAATCTTTAGCAAATTTTATAACGTTCTAATATCGATTGAACCTTTTAAATTTTAAAACTCTTATCTTATTGGTTTAATTTGTGTTTTAATTTTTAAAACATTAATCGATATGTATAAGCAGGCATTGCGAGAGGATGTGGATGGCAAGGCATAGGAGCAT
>JAOTJB010000208.1:1541735-1555593 GCA_027123815.1 Erythroxylum minutifolium | reverse complement strand
GCATTGTGACTTCTATTTGACTCCACCGAAGACTTTTCAGCTCTCTCATCAGTATAGGTCTCTCTCTCGGGTATCTCTCTCTCTCTTTCCGGCATATTTCTCGATGTTTTGAATGGTGGTAAATTGTCATCTTGACGTGTTTATGATTCTTCCACTGCACTTATTGTTGATTCTTATAATTCTACGTTTTGACACTGTTTTGTCTCAAGGGGGAGACATCAAACTATTTTTTGGTTACTGTTCCATTCAGGGAGTGATTTCAAGGTATATGCATGACTATTTGTCTTGCTTTTTGACATCTTTTTGTTTCAAGGGGGAGAAATTTGGATGATTAGATTATTGTTTCTACGGATGTTCTTTGGACCTTCATGTTGGATTGAGGAGGACTTTATATGAATTGTGAATTTGATACTTATATATCCAATTATGCTATTTAAGGGGAGCTTAGTATTTGTGACAAATATGTCAAAAAGGAGGAGATTGTTAAATATATGGTGTATATATCTACTTATTTTATTTTGAAATATTTTAATAAATTGGACTTATCAAATATTTTTATTAATTGGAAAATATAGCTAATTAATAATCCTTGTTTAATTTGGATTCAAAAACTATATGGATGATCTTCTAGTGATGGAAGAATTCTATCTTGGATTGAAGTCTATCTTAAGAGGTATTGTGACACATCATGCATGTGTGAAGTTTTGGGTTGATTGGTTGGAAGTTTCAGGTGTGACTGTGTTGATTAAAAATTCTGTGAACAGCTGAAGGGGGTGTACGACGTAACCTATAGTGTGTGGCCTATGTGTGTGTTGCTGAAAACATCTTCAAGGGTTATTTTCCATATGTGGGCAGCAGGGTTTTATTGATTAATTGATTGTGAGTGTGTGAAGTTTTTGTATGTAAGCTGATAGTTCTTTATGGGTGCGATATCTTGAATTGCTCACGGATTGGTGTTGAGTTTTTACTACATGGCTCACAATTAAATTGATCTGTCCATTGTGTGCGTCTTCAACTGAAGGCATATTTACTTGATTAGTTGTGCATGATGTCTTCCTCTACTGTCGTGAGTTGATGTTGAAGTCTGCAAAAATCAGTCTATAGTTTGCTGCGACAACTTTCAGATTTATTACAGTGGAGCTCAACTTTTCAGAAAGTTGTTCTTCTCTTTTATCTTAAGTGTATTATTGTTCTATTCTTAGTTGATTGATCACTTAAGTTATTTGTTTAATTGTCTTCTATTAAAAGTTGTTTAGAAAAATCCTCTGTTGAGGTTAACATGAGTCGGTCGTGTTATAGGGGGGAATCTTTCACGGGAAGTGAAGTTGAAAGATAGCGTCAAAGGTTGAGTGGTGTCGGCTCAGTAAAGCCTTGGGTAAATCTATTGTAATTCGTTGAAAGTATTTAATCTGAGTGAGAGCTCCGTAGATGTAAGCAAGGTGTGCTGAACTGTGTTATCAAATTTTCGGTGTTATTTGTTATTTCACTTTTGATTGTTTTCGTTTTTGTTTGTGTTAGAGACGATCATGATAAAATTGGAAAATTTGCGGAACTACTACCCCTACAATTTTTTTCATATATCATTTAATAACCATCTTCAACTACAAATATTGGGAACTTGTAAATGTATTAAAAAAAGGTACCGATTGGTTAATAATATATTAATATATAGAGCATATTTATAACAAGCGTATATTTAATTAATTAAATATTTATTATACTTTACAAATTTAATCAATTGAATATGAGCAACTTTATTATATTTTTTGTAACTAGAAAATTCAACTTCAAAACTATTAGATATAATTAGAAAAAGTAGAGAAGAGATATAATTAAATTTAAATTTAAAAATATCTTAATCAATTATAACAATTTATATAGATATTAATATAATCACAATGTTATTTGAGAGTTTTTAATAAAAGTATTATTTTACTACTTTATTAAAATTAATAAATTAATTTTCATAAAAATTATAATGTAATAAAGGTTATTAATTTATAATATATCTATTTCTAGAAGTTCCAATGGATATATTAGAGGGCAAACTTTGATTTAAAGTCTTATTAAATATAGACGTACTATACAAGGGGTGTATGAACACAAAATGGAACATCATTGCAGAGAAAACATCTGGATTGAATACTACACAGACAATGTGAATTACTTCATTCCGAATCTTCTCCCCTTCATTCATCGTCGTAATTCATCTCGATCACCACTTTATCTCATATGTTCTTGGCAGTCCCTTTGGTTTTTTCTTTATATAAATAAAACCAATGTTTTAAATTAAATCAGTAAAAAAAGAAACTTAAAGTCTAAAAGTTCAATTAACATTAGACTTTATAAAATTGGTATATAATAAAAATTGAATAAAATTAAAGCATTTAAAATAAAATTGAAGAACGAATTATCCATACCTATCTATTTTTAAAAGAATTGTTTAAATTCATGATCAAATCTAATAAAATAGATGACAAAGACCTCATTTATTCGATAAATTAAAATAAATTATTTATACAACATAAATTAAAATTTTTAATTTTTTATACCTAGTTTCTGCTTATATTCTTTGAGACGAGAGTACTATTGAGAATCTTCATGCCGATTGCAAATGGATATGGGATTTCTTAATGTAGACTTTTTGGCCCTTTAAAGATAGAGAAGACTCCTTTAGATAAGTAGAAGTTGAAACACTTTAAAATGAAATTAATAAACTGATGGAAAACCAAAAGTTCTCATTGAAGTAGTTATCGACTTCTATCCCACTTTGTATGATTTGTTGTAGCATGTTGCAATTTTTGAATATTCTTTGAATGTCATTTCCTGTCAAATTTGATGTGCTGGTGCCTATCTTTGTATAATATTGATATTTCATTTAGTGCTTATCTTTGGAAATAGTTTTTTTATTAACTAAGAATAAGATTGTATATTACTGAATTTTTTCAAACTCTACGTTTAATTGGATTTTTTTCTGAATTGTTCTTATTGTTGTTGTTGATTTAGTGAACAATTACAGTGTGACTTTGGTGAGGCAAATTCCTCATAATTAACTTTGAGACTTTGTAAATAAACCGTAATAAAAAACATAAATTCCTGGAATACATGAAGTATATATCAGATTACTTGAAGAAATCAAGTGAATATAAGGGAAGATAATCTGAACTTCAAAATCTGTTCAGAAATATTGATCAAAATGTCAGAGCTGGATATTCATTATAATGTCTTCATGAAAACTTGAAGCAACTATTTTGTTTTTTTACTGATTCCCTACAGCTATTATGAGTTGGATTAGATTGTAAACATTTTCTCTGTGATATACCAAAAGAATATATTATGTGATAAAACACAACCAAAGAGCCCGCAAAACGAACAAAAACAGGAGTAGTGGATAGCTAAGCATATGAGAGGAATGACATGTACCAAATGATTAAGAATAATTATCTTATTATCGACCAACAGTAATTATTAATGGGGACCCTTTAATTGTTTATGCTCAAGAGGCACAAATTAGAAGCACAACCCAATAAAGTAGAATAATTTACATCTAATTCTTCTTTTCGTACTTGCTCTCTTAAGAATTTGTGTCAAGTTAATGACTTGACCTTGTGATTAATTGAAGAAAAAAAGGTTTATCCAACTTTCATTTTGCAGCGAAAATAACCTGTTGGTAAGTTCTCTATTAAATTGGATGACATCTTGTCGGATTTATATATTTGTTACATAAATACCACATAGGATAATTATGTCACTTATAATTTATTTTTAATAAATTAAAATATATCAACATTTAAGTCTGATTTAATTTTAAAGTTTTCATAAATGTTAATATTTTTAATTTACTAAATAATAAATTCATACATGTCATAAGTATCCTATATAACAGTCACGTAAAAACCATATAAATTTATAATGCTCACCACATGATTTAGTTTAACGAAAAATTTAATGTCGGATTATTTTTATTACAAATTATAAGTTGAAGCATTTTACCATTAATTCAGGTTAGTATAACAAAATTGAATAACATTTGGAATATTTTTTTAACCCTTATCATAATCATACTTGAATTCACTGTTAATTCAATGATTTATGTAAACATTACTAAATATATTTTATGTACAAAAAATAATCGACGGACACAAATGTTAAAGTCAGCCTTAAATTAAGTATAGTATTTAATACAAAGCGATAAAAACTACAAATTATTAACGATGTTAAAAAGACAAGCTCAGCATCACAGACTAGACAAAGCAAGTCAATATATCGTATGTTGTCTTTTCCTCGAGGCAGTCCTCAGTTCTTCTATTAAAGCGCCTTTCTTCTTGCTAATGGAACTTCCAATTCCAAACCCTAAAGATTCAGAACTTTCAAAACAATTCACTTTCAGAAATGGATTATGTCAACAAGTTAGTTTGCTTGTCTCTAATGTGCATGGCAATAACCTTCGGTATTACGGTGGAAGCTGGTGTAGGCTGTGACCAAATGCTCTTAACCCTGGAACCATGCCTGGAATACGTTGAGCGAGGTGGGTCATCAACACCATCTCCAGCATGTTGCAATGGAGTGAGGACCGTCTTCAACAGTGCTAAAACTGCTGACCGTCAAAAAACATGCCGGTGCTTGAAAGATGCCGCCAATGAATACCCCGATATGTTCGATCCCCATCGAGCATCTAAGCTTCCAAGGGATTGTGGTGTTAACTTTCCTTATCATATCACCCCCAACTTTGATTGCAAAAGGTAATATCTCTTCAATTATCTTGACATGCTCTTCACCTCAAATCGAATAAAGCAAAAAGTATAGATTCTGAATCCAAAGATTCTTCTATTGAATCAAGATTGAATTAACGACTTAAGAAAGTATTTTTCACCACATCCACAATATTAGAAAGGGATTATGGGTGTTTTTGATCTTCATAAGCCCTTGCTGATCGTGTTTAAATGTTTTTTCTTACTCCGACACATCTCATTGCTTTTGCTTTGTTTGAAACCACTTAAGATGCTTGATCTCCATCATATCTCTTTGAATTTTTGGTTAGATTGTCTATTAATTTAACTATGCATTAATGTGTAACACTTTTGCTAATGATGTCAGTTTTTTGTCTTTCTATTGTTACAGCATTAAATGAGGCGGATGAAGGTGGAAGAAAACATTACGTTACATATCGATAAAGACGTGCATGGAATCGTAGAATGACTAAAATAATATAAGGATTGTGTATTGTCTTTGATTTTTGGTGTTATTCTCGCATATTGTTTTTGTTGTTGCGAATGTTGTCCGCTGAATAATTATTTGATGATAAAGTTTGAAAGGTATTACTGCAATTTGCAAGAATAACAGTAAAAACTTGTAATGTTTTATATTGTATCATGGGACACACCAGCAGTCTCAATTAATTTGATATTATAATTTCCAATGTTTTAAAAATTGGACCAAAATTTAAATTGATAAAACAAAAGGTTTAATATTTAAAAGGTTTAATCGGTATTAAATTATCATAAAACTAGTTAAAGATTGAATAAAAGTAAATAATTTGAAATATAATTGAAAGAGACTGTACTTACTCATAAAAAATTAAATACAAATTTATTTATTTATTTATTTTATAAAAATCAATTAATTTATAAAAATTGATTGATTAATTAATAAATTAAACGATTTTTAATAATATTTTTAAAATCAGACTGAATCGGTCAATTCGATTGAAATACATATGAATCTACCCAATTTTTGATCCAATTTAAGTTTATAATCTATTATAAGAAGAAACCGACAGATTAAGTAATAAATTGGACAATATCTTGAAAAAAATTGCCCGAAAACCAACCGATTCTTGGAAAAAACCAGTAACATATTTTGAGAATATGTCAAAATGTGGGGTCCACCAATAAGTTTTGCACGCCAACTAACTTGCATTAATTGCTTAGAATGCATAGAGTGCATTAATTGAAGTTGTTCTTTTGCAAATTGAAGTTGTTTTCTTAGCTAAAATTTTCACTTTTCAATAATTTGTTTTTCTTTTCAATTCTCTCATAAAATTTAATTAATAAATTACATTTTTATTTATCTCTTTATATTTTAATTAATTATTTTTAAAATATAAATTACTATTTTTATTTATTTAATCTCACTAACAAATTATATTTATCAAAATTTATGTTCTTTATTTATCTCTTTATACGTTAACTAAAATTTTTAATAATAATATTATTAAAAACTAATTATTATTTTATTATAAAATCGTTTGATAAATTGAATTATTAATCAATATATAAGTAATTTTTCTTAAGATAATTTAAGAATGTGTTAAAATATAATATTTAAACTCTAAAGATGTTTAAAGGATATTAGAAAAAGTTAAAATAAAGTTAGAGTCTTTTTTATTGACTTTCTTTAAACATATTTCAACTTTTATTAGTCTTTAAATAAATGATGATGTCAATATATTATTATTATTATTATTATTATTATTATTATTATTATTATAAATTTTATGTTAGATTCAATCTTAGTTTAAATTATTAGATTTATTATTAGTTTATTACATATTAATAGACATTATTAATGCACTTTTTATTTCAATAAATTATTTTATTTCGAACTATATTTTAGTTTTTCTTATAATTTTTTCTTCTTATTTATTATAAACCGATTTTATAATTATTTAATATTAGTTGAACTTTTAAACCTTAAACATTTTATTTGACCAGTTCGATGTGGTCCAATGTCCGTCTGGTTTTAAATAACAATAAGAATTATTAAAGCAAATTAAACCAAAAAATTAAAAATTATTCAAAAAATAAAACGGTTCAATGTTTTTATGATTAAATTGAATAAAAACCAGTTCAGCTTTTTAATAATTGAAACAGCCAAAAATTGGTTCAGTTTTTTATTCATTCATGTTATGAAAAGTAATTCCTATATGATTACTCCCTTTTTTACCTTGTTATTGGAGTAAAGATGCTTATAGATCTCAAACAATAATTTTTACTAATTAAATTTCCTATTTTATATTATTTTATTATGTTTTCTAAGAGATTATCTCAGGAACAATAATATAAAAAGTAGTGTAAAAATTTGTTAAAAGAAAAACTTCATTTCATTTACACATGAATAAATGATATTAGAAAAATAGTTACTTATACAAGAAAATTTATAAATTTTTTTCAGATATGAATAACTAATGTTTCCAAAAATAATGTATAACATGTATCATTGACCAAGTAAGAGTCTTTGCAGTTGAGTCCTTTTCATAATAAAAGTCCAACCAAATTGTGTATTTATCTCCTTGACACTTTAAAAAAAATTCCACTTTTGATAGGATATGAATTTAATTTAAAAATTAAATTTTATGGGATCTATTGGTCCAAGTTAAAATATTGCAACATCTTATATTTTAAAGAATGATAAAATATAATTATGTGATATAGATAAAAACAGAATATCTTTACTAATGAAGTATAATTATGTAAAATAGAGATATAACTAAATGCTTTAACTAAATAAATAGAAATAATATATTTTCGTAAATGAAGTATAATGTATACAATGATTATATATACAAATATAAAACTTGTTATTCTATAAATAAACTTAGATTAAAGTCCTTGTTAAGTTATTTTATTTATTATTTTGGGCATTATTTGTAGTTTGATATATTTGATATATCTTTTATGATAAGAAGTTGAATTGGTGTTGGATTCCACTATCTTGGATTATGTAGTATCTTTGGAGGAAAAGATAGTGTGGAAAGAAGCAATTCTAAATGAGATAGAATCCTAAAAAAGATTGGATTTGTTGAAGTTAAAAATGTTTTAGTGGAGATAAACATGGATAAGATTCTTTGAACATTCAATTGATTTTTTTGGCTGCTGTGTTGGTGCATATGTACGTGAACAATTACATTACTTATCGATTGGTTTTGTGAGTGAAAAATAAATGTTGTTAATCCGTCAATAGATGTAGTCGTGTGTTTGATATACTTGAGAGATCAATTATATGTTTGATTAATGATTTGGGGCTACTGGTTTCATTGACAATTTGGAGCTGTTAGTTTTTATGATGCTTTTCATGATTGATTACAACATATACAGTAGTCCATCGATTGATTTTTGCAGTTGCATTGTTGGTATTCTTTCGTGGTGAAATACATATCCGATTGATGAGTTTTTGAAACTGCTGTGCATGGGTTTCTTGGGTGATCATTTCAAAAGGTTCACAACAAATTTTGTTGGACAACTTTCCCTGATTTCAGTTTAATGAGGATGCACATATAAGGGAGTGTCTTTTGACTCAAATGTTTCTTTGTTCATGTCTTTATTGATTTAATCACTTGAGATATTATTTTCATCTTTATTTTTTTGAAATTTAAACTAGAATTATATTGCTAACTAAGTAAGACTTATATACAATCCATTACATGGATAACAAAAGAAAAGAAAATCAACCCAAGTGACACTTCTGGATACAGAACAACAAGTAGGAAGCCTACATCTATTAAATCCTCCAAATCCTCCTGAGTTCTGGGCTAATGCTTGCTTGCTTCCCTTTCGCCACCATTACTTCTCTTAGCAAGTTTACTATTGACTTAGCAAGTTCGTATTTCGGTTGTACTTCATGCGTATATTCCTCTCCCACCAAAGATAGTAAATTGTCATCTGAAACGTAGTCTTAATGAGAAGGCTATTTTGTTGTCCTACCTTGGTCAGCTGTGACATATCAGATATCACCTCATTCCAATGAAAGGAGAATCTCGGAATCTTTAGCATAGTCAAGGTTCTACTCCATACAACTTTCATATAAGGGCACTAAAAAAAAAATGATCCCTGCTCCCATTAACCAGCTTACATAGCACACAAATAGGGTCATAACTACCAAACCATCTATCTTTAGTGTTTAACTGATTCTTGATAGTTAACCACAAAAAAATAGAAGACTTTGGACTTAATACCTGTTTCCAGACAAGATCCCCCCACGACACTGCTGCCACATCCGTCCCTTCAATATTACGGGCTGATTTGTTGGTGAACTCTCCACTGGAATGGGCAGTCCATATAACCTTATCGGCTCTACTACATACCGAAAGTCCAGCAAGATAATTATCAAGCACATGGAAAAATCTAACATTGGCCATTCTTTCCTGGTCCCGAATAATCCAACACAGTTTGCCTCCATTGCAATCCGATTACGAAGTGGGATCAAGTCAACACGGTCCCATAAAGGGCTGAACGTGGACCAATTGTCAAACCAAAACTTGACCTCTTCACCATTACCCACCCTTACCTTCATAAAAGGATAAACCTTCTCCCTTAATTGCATCATACTCTTGAAAATCTAAGAATGTTCTCTACGTGTATTAAGTTGCCAATTTTCATCTTTATTATCATTCGTTGTTGTAAAATCCTCTGTTGAGGATGAGGTGGTCATGCTATTAGGAGTGAAATACTTTCACGAGGTGTGAGTACGAGTGGGTAACGTTAAGGGGTGAGTGGTGTCGGCTTAGTAAAGTCTTGTTTAAGACTATTGTACTTGGGTGAAAGTTGATTAATCTAGCTGAGAGCCCTGCAAACGTAGGCCGTGTGTGATGAATTGTGTTAACAAATTTCGTGTGTTGGTTTATTTGTTGCATATTAGGTTTTTCTGTTTATGTTTAAATTCTGGAAAATTTGCAGTTACTAATCTAGTTTCTTTCTAATAGGCAACCATTAGTTTCAGTTAAAAGCAACTGCGGCAAAATAGGAATTTTGCGGAACATCAACCTTTAGGCTTTTTATATAAAATGTTAATGCTTAGTCATATGATGAACCCCGTTTTAGTTATTGTGAGCCCAGTGATTTATTGTGAATATTATATCTGATTTTAGTCCTTTTACATTAATCACTGTTGTCATTAAACTGTTCAATGTAAGCTTGATTTGGTTTTGCAAGGATTTCTTATATTTCCAAGCTCAATGAATGGTGAGTATGTTGTATAACCTATAGGTTTTTAAGTTTAAGGCGAAGAAGGGAAAGTTTATAAGTTGAGAATGACACTCTATGGGTTAAAGCAGGCCCTTAGAGCATGGAATGAAATAATAGAAAGTAGGCCTCTAAAGCATGGAATGGAAGAATAAACTTCCACTTCATCGAGAATCGCTTCGAGAGAAGCAAAATGACCCTACATTCTACATAAAGTAGCAAGGAAAAGATATTTTGCTTATTAGCCTCATTGTAGATGACATGATCTATATGAGTTCATCCTCTTCACTTATTGATCAGTTTCGAACAAGCATAAAAGAGTTTAAAATGTTAGATTTGGGATTGTTGCACTATTTTCTTAGTATAGAATTGAAGCAAGTCAAGGATGGAATTTTGATTCTTAGAAGAAGTATGCATCTGATTTGCTTAAAAGGTTTCACATGATGAATTGCAATGTGATAAGCACACCTATAAATGTGAACAAAGAACTACAATTGGAAGATGACACTGAACCAGCAAATAGATAACTATTCAAAAGTTTAGTGGGAGGTCTTATTTATTTAACTAATACAAGGCCCGACATCTCTCATTCAGTAGGTGTGGTTTCCAGGTTTAGCACTCTTCTACAAGGCATCATTATAGGGTTGCAAAATGGGTTTTGCATTATGTTGCAACAACTCTTGATTTGGGTATATGGTATAAACTATTTTTTTGAAAAATGAAAACAAATTTTTACTATAGTTAAAACTATATCTACATACAAGGAGTTCAAGGCATTAAGCCTACCATCATATCTACAATATAATTAAAAAAAACCTCTAAGTAAGGCAGTATCACTATTTGCAAGATAGACAACAAAAAGAAGCAATTAAAGACACCACTTATAGTTCATCTCCCTGGAAAGATTGGACTGGGCATTATGTGCCAAGTTACATTTTCTTGTTTATAAGGATCGTTTAACCCCCAATTGTTTGGTAATTGGGATTTTGTTTTCTCTTCCTTGTTGATTTCCTTTTTGCAGTTTTGGACTACACACGAAAATCTCCTGGAATGTCGAGGACTTAGGTTGCAACTGATGGAGAATCACAATCCTTTTTTTTCCAAATCCAAGCTGCTTTCCTAAGGGGAAACTATTTTCACAGAAGTAGAAGAATTACATTTTAATGCCAAGAAATGCTCTTCCCCAAGGATGTTCCACATATCGAGGGATGGTATCCCTAGTCCCCTGATTTGCCACACAGTTATCACTGAAATTTGCCATTGCTATCTGTTTTTCATACTCCAGCCTCGCCTTAAAATTCTCATTTTGCCTAATAGTTGTTGATGGAGTCAACATGTTGGCCCAATCCATCTGACATTGCTCTAAATATTGTGAGGTGAAGTGATCCACTCCACTATCCAGACTTTTCACATTGTCTATATTGGAGTTATCAATAGCTGTCTATTTTGCATTTGCAAGCTGATCTGGAGATGCTTTAGTGGCAATATTTTTAGTTATCTCAATATGTTCTAAGGGAGTCTTCATCTAAGCACAATCCATTTGACAATTTCCCTAGGACAGAGAATTATTCGCAACAACATTTTAAGTCCTCAAAATAATTAATTGCTTATCATTGTCTACAACCTGGGCCATTTTCTCAACAGGAAACCTATGAGTTGACTTCACCATCAATTTTTATAACTTCATCCCCATTTAAGACAGATTTTGCAGCACTCGCATATTCCTTTGGAGGATAGAATTAAAAAGATCATTACGCCGAATTGAGAGATTCTACATGTAGGAACCCATTTCTTAGTAAAGTTGCTAGGGTTCCATGGATAGTTGATTTGTATTTCAGCTCTCTCTAACTCTCCATTATATCCTAGCTGAAGAATAGGAAGACAATTTGGAAGTGGAGCATTTTTTTTGTATTTCAATACAAATTTTCATATAGAAAATTCTTTCCATGAAGACAGTTTGTGTGTCCATACACAGTGACTTCCCTAATGAACTAGCCAAGTAGCTTAAACCCTCCATCGTCCAAAACTCCAACAGTAAGTTGTGACACTGAACTCACATGGGAAGAACATTGAACTGCCCACAATCTATCTCCATTCCTGACTGCCACTTTGGTATAAACAATGGTTGGTCGCCAAAATGCCATAGGCCCTGTTCCACAATCTCATTCAAGTAAGAATCATAAAAAAATTTGAATAATGACATACCATCTTCACGCAACATCACTTTTTGTAGCCCTTTCTTGCCCCATTTGGCCATAACCCAAACACCGATCGTTTGGACCAGAAAAGCCTGATAAGTTAAATTATTTATATATGATTTTGGGATGAATTGAAACTAATTTGACTTATCTCTATGTTAATTTTGCATTTTATTTGGTTAATTCTCACATATTTCAACTTTATTGCTTAATAGGGACAAATGGATAGATTTTGGGACAAGAAGCATAACTTTTGATGTAGATGTTGGATTAAGGTCATTCAATTATGCTTTCGAAGAGCTGAGTTCTACAACTTTTGTGAAGACTCCAAGAAGAGATTTTGCCGTCTAAAGGATCAAAATTACACATTTCTCTAGATGTCTAGTGTATGTCTGCTCAGTAGACATAATGTCCCTCCAAACGGACATGAGCGGAAAGGGAAAGCTGGAAAACCCAAGAAGGTCTACCCAGCGGACATGAAGTCCGCCTAATGAACATTCACTGGCCAAAATTGCTCCGGAAGACAGAAAACGTCTACCTAGCAAACATGAAGTCCGCCTAACAGACTTTATTGGCATTATTACGATCCTTATTTTCCTGTTTAGCAAAGCCCAATCAAGGCCAACAACCATGCTTATGCTCCAACCTTTAGGAGCTCAACTGGAGGCTTTAGTACTCAATCATTCAAAACATGTTGACAATATTTGAGGGTACCTTTTTGATGTTAAGTGCATAACTTGTTTTGCCAAGCACCATCACTTCGGGAATTAGTTAAATTTGTCCCAACTGCACCTAGGAAAAGAGAAAAGAAAGACCACAAAGATATATTGTGATAACAAAGAAACAATAGCAGTGTCAAAGAATCCTTTACATTATGGAAACACTAAGCATATCGATATAAGGGCACACTTTATTAGCAACTTGGTCATCGAAGGAAAAATTGTCCTGCAATATTAAAATATTGAGGAAAATTGCAGATTTCCGGACAAAACTGTTGACAACGAGCAAATATGAATATTTGAGATCCAAGTTTGGTGTATGCAATTTTGGAAAAGGGATGGTGTTGAAAAGTGATCCACATGATAAGAATTAGATAGTCATGCATATTTTTTTCTGCCTATTTTTTCCCCTTTACTATTACTACAAGTTAGGCATGATTCCATAAATCGTTGGAGTTTGACTTCTTTCCGTTATGCATTGTAAAGCCTGTTTAAAAGTTTATGTTTTAAGGATAGTGTGGTTGATATATGGTTTCAAACTCTGAATTCCTAATAGCCATTGTAATCACATATTGTTCTATTTCACAACATATAGAAAATGCCAAATTTGTTGTTCCAACTTTTGTCCCGTTTTCTCCAGTTGATGTTGAAGAATGATCTAAAATTTGTTATTTTTTGAATCTAGAGAAGATTTAGTAGTTGTTGAAGTAGTTAGCAAGTTATTGTTAGTAGAAGATCTGCTAGTTGATTAATTTCCTATTTTTTAGCTACTCAGTTTATGACTCGAACTTTTTTCCTGTAAGCCTATATAAGGCAAGTTTCAGATCAATAAATATATGTTCTCTTGCATCTTTGTTTTTCTACTTTCTTGCTCTGTTAATTTCCTACATTTTGATATCAGAGCCAAGTTGCAACCTAGACTTCTATGTTCATTTCAACAGTAAATGGCATCAAGCAGTTCTGCAACAAATGTTTCTCAACC
>JAOTJB010000208.1:1514524-1524930 GCA_027123815.1 Erythroxylum minutifolium | reverse complement strand
AATTCTAATAGATTCCAATCTAGCAATAGGTGCATAAGTTTAATCAAAATCAATACCTTCCTGTTGATTGTAACCTTAAGCTACAAGTCTAGCTTTGATTCTTAACACCTTACCATTTTTGACAAGTTTGTTTCAAAAAACCCATTGAGTCCTAATGATTGATTTATTTTGAGGATGAGTAACTAGATTCCAGACTTTGTCTTTGTCAAATTGATTCAGTTTTTCTTTCATGGCTGAAACCTAGTTTTTGTTAGCAAGGGCCTCTTCAATAGTATTTAGTTCTATTTGTAAGATGAGAGCAATAAAATTGTTTTCAAATGATGATCTTTTTCTTAGACTTTCAGAGGGGTCTCTTAGAATGTATTGATGTGTATCTTGACCTCCATTCTCTCTGTGTTTTTCATTGCATAGGCTCCTGCTGAGATGAAGGAGCCTGCTCTGTTTTAGCTTCAGAGGGACCTTCTTGATCTTTTGATTTTGAAGGTGTTGTAGTTAGAGTCTCTGATGTATTTTTCAGAACCAGGGGGATGCTCTTCATTATCTAAATCAACTGATATTATCGATGGTAGTGCTTCATCCAAAACCACATGTATTGATTCTTCTATTTTCCTTGTTCTTTTATTATAAACTCTAAATCCTCTTCTCACATTACTGTAGCCCAAAAAAATAACTTTGTCTGACCTCACATCAAACTTTCTAAGGTTGTCTTTTCCATTGTTTAGAATGAAACAATTATAGACAAAAGCTTGAAAGTAAGCAACATTTGGTTTTCTTCCTTTCCACAACTCATGGGGGTCTTCTTTAAAATAGGTTTTATAAAACATCTGTTGAGTATATAACATGCCATAGATACAGCTTCTGCCCAATATTCATGAGGTAGTCCACTTTCACAAAGCATGGTCCTGGCCATATCAACCAAAGTTCTGTTCTTTCTCTCTACAACTCCATTTTGCTAATGTGTCTTGGACAGGAGAAGTTATGAGTTACACCATTACTGTCACAGAATTCTTCAAACTTTCTACTGTCAAATTCTCCTCCTTGATCATTTCGAATTGAAGTATTGCAATATCCTTTTTCGATCTAAATTTTTTGGCAAAACTTCTCAAAAACTTCTAAAACATCATCCTTATTTGATAAAAAGTAAACCCATGTAAATCTGAAATAATCATCTACTAAAACAAAATCACAATGTTTACCACTAAAAATTTGGGTCCTAATAGGACTAAATAAATTCATGTGCACAAGTTCAAGTGATTGGCTAGTAGACACAATATTTTTAGGAGGAAAGCTACTTCTGACTTGTTTACCATTTGAACAAGCATCACAAACCTGATTGCTTTCGAACTTAATAGTAGATAATCCTCTTATTAGCTCATTTTTGGATAACTTTGAAAGAATGTTCATGCTAGCATGTCTAAATCTCCTATTCCAAATAAACAAATCCTTTTCTAGAGAGATAAAACACTTAATATTTTGTGAGGACATATCCTCCCGTTGAGTACAATATATATTCTAATTTCTAGGACCAATAAACATAATATTATCATTATGAATATCGATAATTCAAAATGAGATGCATAGAAAATGACTTTGTAACCCTTGTCATATAGCTGACTCACACTCAATAGATTATGTTTCAAACCATCAACAAAGAGAACATTATCAATAGAGGTAGAGTAAGAATCACCAATTTTGCTAACTCCAGTGACCTTTGCTTTATTTTTACCTGCAAAGACAACATTACCTTTGTCTTTCCTTTCAATATAATTGAAATGCGATATTTCACTTGTCATAAGTCTCGAACAACCACTATCAACATTGATTTTCTCTTGTATCTGTTTTGAAGCATATGTTCAAAAAAATTATGTCATTTTAGGTACCTAAAATTTTTGTAGGTCCTTTCAGGTTAGTCGCTTGACCTTTCGGTCTCCAAATATATGTTTGAGATAATTTCTTCATTTTACAGAAGTTACAAAAATCATTAATGTGACCATTTCTACCACAGTAGAAGCACAGAATAGATGAGTGAGAATTGATATAATTTCTACCATAGCTACTGTTGGATTTAACAAAGAAATTCTTGTATGGCCTGATATTGTTATTTTCATTGTAGCCTATTCTGGCCTTACCAAAAATGCATTTATAGTTACCAAGCAATGAATAAAGATTCTTCCTTCCTTCAATGAAATTTCCATATCTTTCTCTAGAGATAAAATGTTTCCAACATTTTTCTCCTTTTCAAATTCTAAGGTGGTGACTATTTCTTCTAACTATATCATCTTTTCATAATCATTTTTTAGCAATGTATTTTCTAACTTGGCTATTCTTTCTTCCAATACTTCCTTTTCAGATACCTTTTGCTTATACTTAACTTCGAGAGACATATTCTTGGTCATCAGATTCTCATTCATTGATTCCAATGATTTAATCTTACTTTTCAGAGATGCATCATTACTCTTGGACTTCTCAATTTCTTTAAAATATTTCACTGTCAACCTTTTGTACTAATTATCAATTCATGATATGCATTTTTCAATTTATCAACTTCAATATCAGAGTTAGAATAGTATAACTCATTGTCTCCTGATTCAGCCATGAAGTAGACTTTGTTAACTTCCTCAAGTTCATCTTCTTCAAAGCTTTCAAAATTGTCGTCAGACCAAGCTGCAATCATAGATTGTTTTATGGGTTTCCTGTTCTCTGTTTTATCCTTTTAAAAGGAGAGGAGATTTAGGTCTAGTGTCCCCAGGCTTCTTGCAATGGTAGTATATGATTTGAGTATTGCCACTACTGTTTGTCTTTTAATAAGGGCCTACTATTTCCAGCCTTCTTGTTTCCTTCTCTTTTCTTTGTTAACTTCTTTTTTTAGAAATGTGTGTATTTTTTTAACTATGAAGTTCAATTCAACATCCCCATTTGACTATAACTTAGTGTCGCTTTCATCACTGTTTAATTTGTCAGTTGCTTTTAGTGTGATTCCTTTTCTATAGGAGGGTCCTTCATCTCGCCTAAGCTCAGTTTCATAATCATTAGATTTCCTCATAGCCAGTTAAGTAAGATAGTGTCTAGATCCTTTGCCATTTTTAGAGCTATCACCTTAAGTCATTAGGATATATTTTTCCCATATTCTTCAAGGTGGTGATGATGTTACTGAAACGCCTAAAGAATTCATCTATGGTCTCTCCCTACTTCATGTCAATAGTTTTGTATTGATGTACCAAAAGAGTTATTCTATGTTTCTTTACCCTATTTGTCCCTTCAAAGGTAACTTGAAGTATGTCCCACATTTCTTTTGCTATAGAACAGTATGATATCTTTTCATATTCTTCTAGAGACAATGCACATATCAGGTGATATTTTTCCTTAGCGTTTAGTTTTGCATTTTTTCTATCAGCTTCAGTCCATGCTTCTACGTTATTGGAAGTGGGAATTATAGCTCCAACTTTAATCGCTTGCTATACTTTTATAACTACATGTTGGAGATATATTGTCATTATCTCTTTTCAAAAAGAGTAGTTATTTCCATTGAAGTAAGGAGGCTTTAAGACAGATTTTCCTTCAAGACTTCTCATATTGTTTGCCATGATCTATCATATACTGTTAAATACAAAAAATGTGAAATTTCTCTCTGATACCAAATGATAAAGCAAACATATGTAAAAGGGGGGTGAATTGTGTGTAACTAAAAACTTCTTTTGAAAGTTACTTTCAGTTCAAAAAATAGTGATAGGAGTTTGTCAATAGTTAAAACAGTAGGAGCCTGTTATACGATAGGATCTTTTTTAAACAAAAGGAGCTTGTTAAACAAAAAGTCCTGTTAAAAACAATTTGAAACAAAAGGCGCTTGCTAAAACTGAAAGGAACCTCTTTGAAGTTGAATAGAAAAAGCCTGTTAAAAGTGAAGGAGCCTTTTGCTGAAATAAATACACACACAATATAATGCAGAAATATAAAAGTTAAGAGAGAAAAGAAGAAGGACATAGTCGATTAATACTAGTTCAGCTTACAACCTAAGCCTACGTTCAGTCCCTAAATATTCAACTTGAGTATTTCACTATAGAAACGAGTAGTAATTTGACGAGTCTCTCTAAGCTCACAATTTAATATTTTTCAAAGTTCTCTAACCTTCCAAACTAGTAGTATTTAGCTAGCCTCTACAAGCTCTCAATAGAAAATGAAGTTTGCTCGATATGACCTACACTGATCTCTCTCAAAAATATTTTCACTTTCTAAAGATCAAAAGATTTTTCAATGATATCACTTTCAAAAGAATTGATGCTATAACTATATTTCAAAAGTCTTATCTCTGTGTTCGTAAAAATAGTGGCTCTTTCTTAATTAGGCATTTCTTTCAACTAGTCATTGCTTTACTTGTATCTTTAATCAACTGGATGGTTTTAACTTCGAATAACTTTGATGTCATCTTTTCCAAAAATCTTCCAATAATTATACAACGAATATGCGACCTTCATAATAAGCAGGATCCTTTCGGATAAACTATTTTTTAATAAGGTAAGTTCAAAAAGAAGGTTCCTATAAGAACGAAAGCAATTATTCCATGATTTTTTTCCTTTTAAGAATTATTCCATTGTTTATATATAAGGAAATAAATCCAATTTGAATTTTAAAATATTATAAGGTTATCATCAAAATCGTTAAGAATAAACCTTGAGCTAATAGACTAATATCTAAACCTAATAATATCTCTTAGAGACAATAACTTAAAAATAAAGACTCATTATAGGATATAAGATCGAGTCCTTTAGCATTAATATATAAAATACATTATAAAGCTATGAATATAACTTTCTCTTCAAAAGTCTTAATACATATTCAACAGGGTAAAAGCGTATATTTATAAAAGGAATTAAAAAGTCCAATATTGTAGTGCCTAAATTAATTAAACAAAAAGATATAACTCTTCTTAATAAATGAATTCTTGAATAAGCAAAGGAATTTACTTTGTATGTACCTTTTAATCCTAGTATACAAATAAAAGAATTGAAAACAATTTAAAAATGTAAAGGAAGACTTTCTTTTAATATAAAATCAATAAGCTCTAGATTTAAAGATAATGCCTCTACGTCTATTATTGATTTAGGGATAATCTCTATAACACCTTCTATAATAAATATTTCTAGTAAAGACCTTCTAAGATACTCGACTTTATATTCTAAACTTAAGTCTATAAGCAGTCAATTATAACTAAAATATTCTATAACCTACTTATAGGAACAATCAAAATAATAACCACCTTTCACCTCTAGTATGTCGAACATTCTCATTAGTAATCGAAAATGTAAATAAAAAATTGGATGTTTTATAGAAAGATTTTAAATTAAATAAATATTTTTATAAAAAATTTCTATTTTTTGCATAATAAAGATAAATTATAGTTTTTTAATAAATTCTTAGAACAAAGAAAATAAATTCAGGAAAACTATTATAATTTTATAAAAATAATAAAACAAATATTCTCTTTTTTGGTTGTTTTGAAATATGTTCAGCAAAAAATAGATTTTTTTAAAAAAATTGTTAATAATAATATAGTAAAAACTTAGGAAACTAGACAAGTTCAATTAGAAAACACCACATTTTATGAAATTAAACTTCCGTATGAATAGAATATTGTTATAGCTTCTTTTCTCAAATAAACTTCCGGATGAATAAAATATTGCTATAGCTTCTTTTCTCAAAATTAAACATGAAAATGAAAGTATAAAGCTAAAAGATATTGAGAATATTATATGTCAAAATACTATACTAATAAATATTTACAATGTTATAAAAGAACAAATTTCTAGAATTAAAAAAACTTAGAAAATCCTAAAGTAATTCTAAAGGATTTTGTTCAGTCCCTAATGTTCAAAATCCATTAAGTATCAAGTAGTAATTAAAATCAATTTAAAAAAAAGATAGCGAAGAATTTTTTATAAAAATATAGAAGAATTTCTTATACGTATACAAAACCAACTAAAAAGGATTGATTGATATAATTTTAAACTGCATGTGCATGGCATAGTTGTAGCTAGTATTGGCAAGTATGAGTAAATCCATGAGGACTCCAAGTACTAATAATGGCCTCCTTCCTATTATCTAACCGTTGAATAAGATGACAATTTAATTTAAAACTAAGCTAAAGTAGAATTAACTTAGTAATGAATTAAGACAAATATGACACAAACTAAAACCTCTTTTTAGTTAAAACCTTCAAGATCATATTACATTGATTCATAAATTTCTTTGTTAGGTTTGACCATAATCTAGAAGATTTATATCAATATATCTTTAGGATTTGTGTCAACCTATCTCTAGGAATGGATTCTTATTTTGACTGGACCTAATTGTTGCAACCTTTTTGACAAAGAATATGGGGAGCACTTTAAGCGTAAGCTCCAAATATGTGGGCTCTATGATCTAGAAGAATCGAGACCATGATCCAACATTAGCTAACTCTCAAAACTACTAGGCTAAGTTGATATGCTCTAGTGCCTCCCAATCGATGCATTTGTTAGCCCTAAATCTTTTATCATTAAGCCACTTAAACTACTCCTCGTAGGCCCCAACGTTGAACAGTATCATCTCATGTTGCTTCTGTGGATATACTACAATCAAACACACTAGTGGGTAGTGAGCTCCATCTCTAGGTGAATCCTCATCGCTCTATATCTTCCTCAATCCCTTCTTTGCTTTTTGTTGTAGCACGACTTTTGTCCTTCTCATTACCGTACTTGAAACTAAATAAAATGTGAGAAGCTAACAAATATAAATACGAACAGACCGTTTTTCTCCATACTTACTTCATATGCTCACTACATTATATAATTGTGAAAAACACAATTAAAATTAAATTAAACTAAAGTTAATGTAATTAACAAATTAATTAGAAAATTAAACTAATTAAAAATTAAAAATGAAATTAATTAATAAAATTAATATAAATATGCAATTACTAATGCAATTACTAAAATTGAAAATTCAAGTACACAATTTAACAAATAAACCTACACTAAACCCATTTATTTCATTATAAAGTGTTTGAAAACTTTTACAAGCTTCAGGTTTATACATAATCGTGTCCAATGACTATGTAGGTCATACTAAAATCAAATTTTGTATACATGAGCATACACACAGGCATGTGCATGACTGTGAACCTAAAAAATTCTTCAAAAATAATTTCATTCAAGGTCATAAATGTCAAAAAATAATGAAATTTTAAACTAAAGCTAAAAGGTAAACAAAATAGCATAATCAACTCAAATAAAAATATCATAATTCTTAGGTTTCCTCTAAAGTAGCACTTATTTAGTATCCTTAGTTTGACGTACCTATCATGTTCAAGGTAGCTTAAAGAGATTAAGTTTGTTATTTCTTACCATTCTTAACCTCCAAAGAAGCTACCTGCTTCTTCCTTGTATTGTATTTTTCATCCTTCTTTCTCACTTAAACTAGAAATGACTCTGATTCACTTTTAGAAGAAGAATCCTCTAAATATATAACTAAATTTTCAAATAAACTACTAGAATGATCAAAATTAGCAAGGTCAAGGGAATGATTCAAGACATCAAACATTTTAAATATGATCTCTTCGTCCCCAATCATAAGCACTAGCTTTCCCTTACTAACACCAATAATTGACCTAGTAGTAGCTAAAAAGGGTAGAACTAGAAAGAGGCACCTCTATATCTTCCATTATGTCAAGAATCACAAAATCAACTGGGAAGATGAACTTATCAACCTTAACAAGTATATCCTCTATAATACCTATGAAATGTTTTATTGATTTGTCTGCTAATTGTAAACTTATTATAGTAGATCTTGGTTCACCTAATCTTAGTTTCCTAAACAAAGAATAAGGCATCATATTAATATCATCCCCTAGGTCAATTAAATCCTTTTTTATTTTTAAGCTACTAATTTGACAAGGGATAGTAAAACTCCCTAAATCTTTATGCTTCTCCTGTAGCGTGTTTTGAAGATTTGTTAGGTGCCTTCCACTTAGCATCACAGTCTCTAACTCCTCTAACTTCCTCTTGTTTGCTAGCAATTACTTCAAAATTTTCAGATACCTCATCATTTGTGCAAAAGCCTCAATAAGGTGTAAGCTAAAGCGGAGTTTTTTAAACAGTTTAAGAAACTTATCAAACTTCTTATCTATTTGATCTTTGTTCACTTTAGTGGGATAAAGGATAGTAGGTTGAAATTCTTTGACTTTTTAAAGGTGCCTTTCACCTTCAACTTTTTCTTGACTCTTGGTATTATTCTCTTTTTTATCTTGAGTTTTGTTTGTCTCTTGCAGTTCTTTTTTGCTCTTAAGGGTAATTTCCATTAGACATTCTTTAGGATTTGTCTCTATGGTACTAGAAAAATTCCCTTATGATCTTTATAAATTAATGTTGATTGCAAAACCAGTTATTTTACGCTAAAAACTGCAAGTATACGGGTCATTGCTTGTAGTAAAAAAACAAATATCATCCCACAGAGATTGTGCTTAGGCATCACTTAATTTAGGTTGTGGTTTGTTTAAGACTCAAATTCGAATATTAAACTAAAAAGTAAACTAAATAAAAACAAACTAGAAACAATCGAATGATATAATAATGGAAATATGCCAAGAGAATTAATCAAGTTATAAGAGAGGGGATTTGATGCGGACCAGTTAGCTTTGGATTATATGGAAGATCTTGACTGCGGCAAAGTTTGCAGCATGATGCAAAAAAAATGCATTGGAGGGCTGTAGGCTTCGATGCAAACTTCGAGGGCCAAATTCCACCGTTTAGGGGCCCAATTTTGCGCTTTTTTAAAAGACTATTTTAATATTTTCTATCTTTTATTTTCCTAATCTTGTTAGGATTTGGATTAGGGTTTGTGGCCATTATAAATAGGTCTTATTTATGTTTTCTTAGACATTAATTTTCAGATCACAACTATCATTCTAGAATTTGGCTTTGCCTTTCTTTCAAGATCGTTTGTCGTTCTTGTTTATCTTTTCATCCAATCAAACGACATTGATTAAACTCCTGAACGGAGTCTAAACGTTCTTGTTCCGTTTATAATTTCCGTTCTGTGTCAGGATTTTACCTATCATTAATGTTAATCTAGCCTTTTATGTGTTTATCGGGTGTCGGTTCTAGATGATCGTAGAGTTGATTACTCTCTCTCGAGTTATAAATACTACCTAAATTGTAAACCCTAATTGAATTATGGACTTGCAATCTCTCAATTCAGAAATTACATTCAATTCTAATTATTTCTAACGCTCGCTAATAAATAATCGGGTCTCACACGGGATCTCTCTCCATGAAATTACTGACTAGATTGATTAAGTACTCAATTACATCACTTAACTCTCGTTAATCCAATGTAATCATTTTTATCCCATTCACCCTTTCGACTTGTTACCAAAATATGAAAATACATTAATCAATCACAACACCCAAATCAAGTAAACACAATTCAACTATATTAACATTAAAGATAAGCAAAATCTTAAAAGAAAAGTTAGAACATCATTAACAACTCAAAATTGATCACCATATAACCCATCTCAATCTTACACATTAAATGAATAAAAAGGTAAATAGGAAGGAAATGAAACTTATGTTGGGTGATTAAAGAGATCAGCGGCGTGGAGAGATCACCTATTCTAGGAAGCTTGGACGTTGAAACCCTCCTCTTCTTCCTCTTCTTCTTTTTTCTCTCTCTTCTTTCTCTCTCTCTGTTAGGTTTCCAAATGTAAGCAGAATGTAGACTCCCTTTTAGGATTATATCATAATCCTTTCATAGTCTTTACCAATTAAAGTACCCCTAGTGCCTTTCTAGGGTTCGAAATGTCCCTAGAAAACTCTAATCTAAAAGTGACGACAGGCTATAATTGTGGCCCTTGGTGCACGGTCATGGCTGGTTTATCTGCTCTTTGTTACCATCATGGCCCTATGCTTAAGGTTTTGTCACGATCGTGGCTGGATTATCTACTCTCTGTTACGATCGTGGACCTATTCTTGAGCTTTTCTCATGATCGTGCCTGGTTTATCTGCTCTCTGTTACGATCGTGGCCCTATGTTCAAGCTTCTATCACGATCGAGGAATATTTTCCACGATTGTGGCCCTACACGATCGTGGCCTCCTGTTTTGGTTATGGTCTCCTTCAAAACTCTTCTGAATGCCTTGAAACACTAACAAATTCATCATAGCACTTTATATATATATAATTGAAGCTCAAAAACATGTTCTCACCTAAAGAACACTTAAGGTAACTCAATTCTTAAGCTAATACACACTAAACAATCAACTTAAGCTAACACACACTTAATGTACTAACACAATTCTTAAGCTAAACACACACTAAACAATCAACTTAACCATTAAACACATATCAAATTACCTATAAAAATACAATGCAA
>JAOTJB010000208.1:1483486-1498927 GCA_027123815.1 Erythroxylum minutifolium | reverse complement strand
TAACTAACACCATATACTTTCTAATTTAATCTCAATTTCTCTTTTTAATCCATCAATCTAAAAAAAATTCTACCCTCAAAGACATTATAATTAATACCTAACCATAACAATTTAATTAAATTAAACCTCAACATAAACTAAATACGTGCTTACTAGTAAGAAGAGGATCGGGGTCCAACAACACGATCATCGACTCAAGCAGGTATATGTTTACTCATATTCACGTAAAGTCTACATTAATGTGGGGTAGGACAAACTGCATCTCTTTGGCTGGGAATTCCTTCACCAGGTATTATGCTTTTACTTTTTGCTTTTCTAATCTTCGGTGCGAGATTGGTGTCTGCTAACAGTGTCTTATTCATGTTGGTCATCTCTATGAGTAGCTCCCAACAGTTTGTGGAGGTAAAGGATGGCAGTTCCAGCCATCCTTGTAGTTGCCTTTGTTTTATCATGTCTGCCATTGCAATCCCTGTTTTAGTATGTAGTGTTGTTTAATTACTCTTTTTCAAGTCTTCTGAGTGGTATGAATATGGTGGTTTTAGATATTAGTTAAGGCTGGCAGCCACGATCAAATGAGTTTTTCTAATTTTCTATTTTCCATGACCTTTTTCCGTAATCCTTTGGAAACCTGGACTGGAGTATCTTTTCCTCAACCGAGCAGTGTGCATAAAAGGGGATATGATTAAGGATCAAGCTAGCTCGGGGTCTTGTGTAACTCTTGTTTTGACTATACAGGAATGTTGCTCAGGAAAGAAGATGAGTGGTTTCTGGTACTGCATTAGATAAACGTTCCTTATAGAGTTTTTGACACATCGCACCTCTTCTCTGTTGTCTTTCTCGAGCTTCCTGACAAGGTTGCTGCAACTTATAAAGAGTCGTCAGTCTTTTGTGAGCCATTAGTACTCTGTTTAATATTTTTACGTTACTACAAATAGGCCAGTATATTTTTTTATAACGTGATAAATCAACCTTTTTAACAACCTCCCTCACTAAAATCTCACCTTACCTAACACAACAACCACTTTCACTTACTTGCCTCTTCAGTTAATTCGCAGTGGGTGCTTATGCTTTAACACGCATAAATAACATTTACGACTGCTTCTAATTGGACCGCGGCGTATTCTTGTGCAGGATTCACCAATTCTTTTTAGTGAGTGTCTCTACAAACTCAAATCAGTCAATCTTCTTTTTTCATGCTTTTATTACTTGTGCATTTCTGATGCTCTCTTCGATTTGCCAATAAGATTGTCTTGGATGGCTTTTGTGTTTGCTGCATCGATTTTTTTCCTCCTTCCAAGGGCTTTTTAGGGTAGTAACTACTGGATAGTATGGGGACCGCGAGTCAAAAGGGATGGCCTTTAATCGCGCGAATGGGATACGAACTAGCTTTTCGATGCATGCAGCATACACGAATAAAAAAGGTAATGACAAAATAAGAATAGGCTCGTGAAATGTTGGGACCCTCACAGGAAAGCCCTGAGAATTAGTAGAGATTTTAGACAAGTACAAGATACAAATAGCCTGCATTCAGGAGACTAAGTGGTCGGGAGCTAAAGCAAAGGTGATAGGGGGATTCAAACTATGGTACTCGGGAGGTCCGTTAAGGCAGAATGAGGCAGGTATCCTAGTGGACAAGGAAATTATAAACCAAGTGGTGGGGGTCTCAAGGATAAATGATGGAATTATGATGGCAAAAATTATTTTTAGTAATGGTGCTCTCAATTTAGTATGTGCATATGCACCTTAAGTAGGTTTAGACGAACAACAATAATGTCTATTCTGGGCAGCGCTGGATGGTGTGATTCAACATATCCCTAATAATGAGTAGGTTATCTTAGGAAGTGATTTTAATGGGCATATAGGGGTTGTTTCATAAGGATATGCAGGGACTCATGGGGGCTTCCAGTACGGCACTACGAATGAAAGTGGAAATGCCTTATTAGACATGGTTGTAGTGTTTGAGTTAGTAATAGCTAATTCCTTATTTGAATTTGGTGACGTTTAAAAGTAGCATGACCAAGACGCAAATTGATTATTTCCTTGTCAGGAAGAGAGCCGGAGCATGGTTTAAGGATTGCAAAGTGCTTCTGGCTGCATGTTTAGCAACCCAACATAAATTTTTGGTGTTATATCTAGAAATTAAGGGATGGCAGTCACATCAATTTACTAAGCGATGTTGTAAAATTAAATGGTGGGATCTAAAAGGGGACAGGGTGCAACAATTTATGAATCGAATCTGGTATGAAACTGCAGGGTCCGTGAGTGAGGATGCTAATCGAATGTGGGAGGGAGTAGCTCCCGTAGTGAGAAAAACTGCCATAAAACTCCTAGGAGTCTTTAAAGGGCAGGTAGGTGGGCGGATGAAATCTTGGTAGTAGTCAAAAAAGGTTCAGGGGACGGTAAAGGAGAAAAAGAGAGCATACAGAGATATATTAGTAAGTACAATAGAGGCGGAGCAGGAAACTAATAAAGTAAGGTAAAAATTGGCAAAGAAAAGGGCAAGGAAGACAATTTTAGTGGCTAAGGGAGAAGCATATGAGACTATATACAGGAATTTGGATATATACAGGGTAGCACATTTTCACGTTGGCATGAGATATGGCATGTAAGATGAGGGATTTCAACCAAGTCTGTTGTATACGAGATGAAGTAGGACAGGTACTCACGAAGGCTCATGCCATCAAGAGTATATAACAAAGATAATTTTTTGGATTGTATAATGAAGGCATCTTGGACAATATAAAGTTAGGCAAACCCTCCGTGTAGG
Organism: Erythroxylum minutifolium; assembly: GCA_027123815.1. NCBI lineage: Eukaryota > Viridiplantae > Streptophyta > Magnoliopsida > Malpighiales > Erythroxylaceae > Erythroxylum > Erythroxylum minutifolium. The sequence goes on along the minus strand of JAOTJB010000208.1, from coordinate 1,496,160 downwards.
AACATTTTCGTAACTAGTCTAAGTATGAAAGGGTCACAAGGGGAGCAATTACAAAGGTTTAAAGGATGATGGGGAGCGGAAGGGTAGTAGGGCCAGATGAGATCCCTATAGAGGTGTGGAAGAGAATAGGAGTTGTCGGTATTAAGGGGTTAGTTCAGCTTTTTAATGTGACCTAAAGTCAGCCAAAATGTCAGATAGATTGAGTAGGTTGATCCCTTTATACAAGGCCAAAAGGAACATCCAACATTGTCACAACTATAGAGGCATCAAAATAATAAGTCACATCATGAAGATGTGAGAGAATGTAATTGAAAAGAGAGTTTGGAGAGTAGTTTCCATATCGGCCAACTAGTTTGGATTTATGCCTAATAGGTCCACTATAAAAGCAATATATCTCCTTCGTAGGTTAATGGAATTCTACAGGGAACGAAAACAGAATTTGCATATAGTTTTTATTGATTTGCAGAAGGCATATGACAGGATTCCTAGGGAATCCTATAGAAGTGTTTGGACGCAAAGAGAATCCCTATGACATATATACGCATAATTAGGGATATGTATAAAGGAGCAATGACTAGCGTAAGGACGATAGGAGGTGACACAGAACCATTTTCTATTGGTATTGGACTGCACTAAGGCTCCGCTTTAAGCCCTTTTTTATTCGCATTAGTGTTAGATGAGCTGACCAAACATATTCAAAGAGAGGTACCTTGGTGTATGTTATTTGCTGACGATATTGTCCTCGCGGATGAGACCAGGGAGGGAGTCAATTTCAAGTTAGAATGTTGGAAAGAAACGTTAGAGTTGAAAGGTTTTACAATGAGTAAGACCATGACGGAGTATTTGGAATGTAAAATTTTCGAGAAGCCAAATGATCCATGAGGCAGCGGTAGTAATTGGTGCTAACCTCATACTGCAAAAATTGAGTTTTAAATACCTCGAGTCTATCATTTAGAGTGATGGAAATATAGATGTCGATATAGTCCATCGTATTAAATCCGGGTAGAGAAAATGTCGAAGTGCATAAGGGGTCTTATGTGATAAAAAGATTCCAGTAAAGCTTAAAGGGAAATTTTATAGAATGGTAATTCGGCCAACCATATTATATAGGGAGTAATGTTGACCTACCAAATGTAAACATACAAGACATTTGTTAGTAGTAGAAATGTGTATGCTTTGGTAGATGTGTGACATTACCAGAAGAGATAAGGTTCGTAATCATGTGGTGAGAAACAGACTACAGATGGCTAGTATTGCCGACCAGTTAAAAGAGATCATACTTGGGTAGTTTGGGCATATGAGCAGGAGGCACCTTGATACTTCGGTGCAACAATGTGAGTTAATAACCCTCAGTGACTGCAAGAGATGAAAAGGGAGGCCATACAAGAACTAGAGGGAAGTGATCAGGAAAGATATGAAAGAGTTGGCCATAAATTGGCCAGAAATAAAAAATTCTGGCGTGCTAGGATACAGGTAAAGGATATCCTTTAAAATGCACCAAAACAGTCGAGTTAGTTATTAGGAGTCCTTTACTATAAAGCTCACACAATGTTTTTACCGTTTAGGAAGTCCAACCTCAATGTCCAATTTGTCTATTCTAGTTGCGAGTCATAAACAAGTCTTTCTGACATACTACTTGGCTTGTCAGCTTGGGTGTATTGGGAAAAGGTCACACGAGGCCATCTGGTATTGTAGGATTGTCAGACTCATAGGGCTATTGGGCAAAACCCCTAGCACAACTAGAGACATGAAGAGTTATACTGTGTAGCTTATCAGGTATTAGCAGATCTGGGCATCTTATCAGGTAGCTTCTTTGGTTTTATCTTGTTAATTATTATTTATGTATTTACTTGTTTAATTTTGCTTACCTACTATTTTATCATATCATTTTTATAGCTACTATTTAACCTACATCACATTTTCATTGTCACACTCGCATATGGGTTTACGAGAAGCAACCTCTCTACTCTGTAGGAGTAAGGCTATAATAATACCTCCCCATACCCCAGTTTGATGCAGGATTTCAGACTAGATGTGATGATGATGATGATGATGTCGCTTATTTATCCTCTACTAGGAGGAATTTGATTTCTATATCCATTTTGGATAAACTAGGTTATAGTCTTCTTTTTGGAACTGAAAATTTGACTTTGTATCGTGACTCTCTCTTGATAGGAAATGAAATTTTATGTGAAAATTTATACAAACTTGAGTTGAATGATGTTGTTACTATTGCTTCTTCCTCTTTTCTTAATATTGTTGTTGGTTCCAAACATATGAGGTTAGATTTGAGATCTTCTATATTATGGCACAAACATTTAGGCTATATTTCTAGAGACAAAATGGAGAGGTTGGTAAAAGATGGTGTACTTCAGGATCTTGATTTTTCATATTTCACTACCTGTGTTGATTGTATTAAAGGAAAGTTGACCGCCAAGGTTAGAAAATGCAAAACAGACAGGAAATTAGAATTGTTGGAGTTGATTCATACTGAATTTATTTCACCTGCTATGGATGGTTATAAATACTTCATCACTTTTATAGATTTTTTTTTCACGTATGGTCATGTGAAGCTCATTCGTGAAAAATCTGAATCTTTGGAAGCATTTAAGATTTTTAAGACAAATGTTGAGCTTCAAAAGGGGAAGAAAATTAAGATAGTTAATTCTAACAGAGGTGGAGAGTATATGGGCGTTATGATGAGAGTGGAAGGAATCCAGGGCCTTTTGCTAGATACTTGCAAGAATGTGGTATTGAAGCAAAATATACAATGTTAGGAACATCTCAGCAGAATGGAATCGCTGAAAAAAAAAACCGCACACTTTTTGATATGCTGCGTTGTATTTTGATTCATTCTAGTTTGCCTAAATTTTTATGGCGTGAGGCATTGAAGACAACTGCTTATTTCTTGAATTAAGTAGCTAGCAAATTAGTCCTAAAGACTCCATATAAGTTATGGTCAAGTAAGAAACCAAGCTTGCGTCATTTTCATGTTTGAAGATGCAAAGCAAAAGTGAGGCTCTATAATCCACAATCTAAGAAGCTTGATCTGAAAACTATTAGTGGCTACTTTGTAGGCTACATCGTCAGATCAAGGGATTCTAGATTTTATTGCCCATCTCACACAACCAGAATGATAGAATCAGATAGAGCTGTCTATTTTAGAGATGAATTTGGTTCAAGTCAATGGTCAAGAGAAATTGTATTCAGGTAAGAACGCATTATAGTCCCTGTACCCATCACTTCCGCTCCTACTGATGACCCTGTGATTAAACAGATTCCATTAGAATCTCATGATAAACCTCATAATCAAGCACATGATGAAGTCATTAATACTAGGGATGATGAAGTTGTTATTAGGACATCACAAAGAACACATAGACCTGCCATTCCTGATAACTATATTGTCTATGTGCAGGAACACGAGCTCGATGTTGGAGATAATACTGAACCAGCTAGTTTTCAAGAAGCCATAAATAGTCCTCAATCTACTTTATGGATGAATGCAATGGAAGATGAGTTGAGTTCCATGTTACAAAGTGGAGTTTGGGAGTTGGTTAAACTACCCAAAGGTTGCAAACCCATTAGGTGCGAGCAGGTTTACAAAATCAAACATGACTCAAGTGAACAAGTAGAAAGGTATAAGGCAAGACTTGTAGCTAAAGGTTATGGCCAGAGAGAAAGGATTGATTTTAAAGAAACCTTCTCACCAGTATCTACCAAAGATTCGCTGCTTATCATTATGGCTATAGTTGCTCATTTTGACTTGAACCTCAATCAAATGGATATAAGGACCGCCTTCTTGAATAGAGATTTATATGAAGATGTTTATACGACCCAACTAGTAGGTTTCGAGATAACTAGTAAAGAACAAATGGTTTGTAAGCTCAAGAAGTCTATCTATTGGTTAAAACAAGCATCAAGGCAGTGGTATCTCAAGTTTGATATAATTGTCACTGCAAATGGTTTTAAGAAGAATGTAGTTTATCAATGTATATATATGAAGTTTAGTGAGATAAACTTCATTTTTCTGGTACTATATATTGATGACATTCTACTTGCTTCTAATGATACTGATCTATTATTTGAGACAAAACAACTATTATTTAGTTATTTTGATACGAAGGATCTTGGAGAGGCCTCTTATATACTTGAAATTTAGATTCTCTAAGATAGAGATAATGGGATTCTTCGATTATCTCAAAAGACTTACATTGATCAAATCTTAAAAAGAATCAATATGCATTCTTGTTCTCCTAGAAAGGCACCAATAGTGAAAGATGACAAATTCTCAAAGGCCTTATGTCTACAAAATGATAAAGAGAGAGATGAAATGAAAGTCGTTCCTTATATGTCACTTGTAAGCAGTCTGATATATGCTCAAGTATGCACACGCCCTGATATTGCTTTTGTTGTAGGCGTATTGGGAAGATACTTAAGTGATCCTGGTCTTAGCCATTGGAAAGCGGCTAAGAAAGTTATGAGGTATCTTCAGGGTAGCAAAGATCATATGTTGACTTATCGGTGAACTGACACTCTTGATATAGTTGGGTTCAGTGACGCTGATTATGTAGGATATATGGATGATAAAAATTTCACTTCAGGCTACATCTTTATGATGGTTAGAGGAGCTGTATCACGAAAAAGTGTCAAACAGACACTCACAGCATCATCTACCATGGAGGCAGAGTATATGACGTGCTATGAGGCAGCTTATCAAGTTATATGGTTACGGAATTTTATTTCAGCATTGGGTATTGTAGACTCTATTTTGAGTTTGCTGAAATTGTATTATGATAATTTTGCAACTGTAGCTTTCTCTAAGAACACTAGAAGTACTTCTCACTCAAAGCATATTGATATAAAGTACTATTTTGTTAAAGAGAAAGCCGTTGAATCTTTTATTACTATTGAGTAAACGCCTATAGCTAGCACGTTAGCAGATTAACTCATAAAAGGCTTGTTTGCAGAACATGTCTCCCATATGGGATTGTTAAGAGCCTAGCTTGATAAAATTAGTGGGAGTTTGCTATTTTGTATTGAACATGTTAGCACTTTGTACGGATTGCTTATGACTTTTATATATGAAACATGCATAATGATGTTTAGAGTCATTTTTGTTAATACTGACATATATATGTTGATGCATACATGTAGTTTGAAGAAATGACAGCAAAAAAAAGAGACAAATGCAAAGTCTCAATTATTGTACTGCATGCATGTTGTTTTAATGGTTATTGTGTTATTTGAACATCTCTAGGGCAAAATCATATGTAATATATATCCTATTGATATGATATTGCATATGATTTATTTGACTGCTTTTGGATAATGGAGATTGATAGGGTTGTTTGATTATATTGTCCAAGTAGGAGAATGTTAGAAATATATGTGGACTAATATAATTACAACATTAATTCCATATGCATATAACCATTAATCGAATTGTCTAATGTATGTTTAATAACCATAATTAGATAGTTAATAATTTACTAATTGCATTTGAGGCACATGGTGATACCTTAATAACTATATGTTGACCCATTAAACTATAGTTCACATCATCCTTTAAAATGACATAATTAACCTAAGGGTAGAACATGTCATAATCTATGACAAATGGTGAGATTGTTACACATATAGTGTGTGTGGATATGTAAAACTCATTATTGGGTATTCTACCATTAGCTCTCTATTACACAAATTTTCTTGGTTTTCTTTAATAGGTTGTGCTGGCAATGGAGACAGCTTAAGCGTACATGTCAAGTGTTGGAGGTATGTCATTTTCTTTGTGTTGTTATGCTCTAAATAGAATGAGATCTTTGATATGTGATGTTGATGAATGCATCATAGAATATTTGTTACGAATATGAGATGGCAGCATCTGATGTAACTTTCAGTTGGATGTTTGGGTCATATGAAAATGATAGAAAGTTGTAAAATGAATTTTAGGATTTGGATTTCAGAAATTGCAAAGTTTGGGATTGAGAAATCAACTGAAGGCTAAACAAAACCGCAAGAAGAGAAATATAAAACGACAATCAACAGTGAATTACCAAGGGATGAGGCTTTGAACGAGAAGAGAGACTTCTTCAAACGATGTTAGACGATAGAAATAGATGGTTGGCCAAAACATAAGAGATAGAAGAGTGAAATGCAACAACTTGCATTTGCCTCTCTAGAATGCATTTGTTTTAAATCATTGTTAAAACGTTCAATCGGTTCAACCTTAAAAAAATTTTAACGGTCTAATTTTTTAGTTTGATTTTTAACTTTCTCTTTTTTAATTAAACTTTAAATTTTCAATAGGTAAAGACAATGTTTTAAAATCATATTTTAATATTTTAATTTTATTTAATCTTTAGTCAGTTTTATGATGATCTAATATCGGTTGAACCTTTTAAACCTTAAACTTCTTGTTTTACACGTTTAACTTTCGATCTTATTGTTTTAAATCACAAAAGTAAATTCCTACTAATCTTTTTTCTATTCCTTATTAACACAAAACAAGAAACCTAGGATCGCTTATAGAAGAAAGTAAGGCTGTTTTCAGAGACATAGACATTTAGGGTAAATTCAGTGTTTGTTTTCGTTCCACATATATTTGACTGCTTTAAGTGCTTGCTATCTAAGGTTGTTTTTTATTATTGTCTATGTTTTCATTATCTTTTAGCATATAGTTAAAGTCTCTTTTTTCATTGAATTTGTAAAAGCCAAAGGGTTAGACTGTGAATTTGGGTTTGATCAAATTTTTTTGGAATATTGGTCATCAATTGAAAATATTTACTTCTTATTTTATATCTGATTTGTTTTTTTATTAATAATTAATTTGTTAACGAAATCTTTCTATCCTTATTTTGGTTATGGTCCTTTTAGCTTTTAGAAAGAATTTGTATATTTAAATTCTTTTTTCTTTAATTTAGAGTTTTAATATTCATGGAGTGTTTTGTTTTTGCCTTTATAATAAAAATTACCAGAAATTAACTTTAAATTTTTGTTTTTTATATGAATTTTGAAATAATAATATGATTTAAAATTCTTTAAATGTTAAATTATAGTTTGCATTTATGGGATGACTGAATATTCAATCTTGAAATTTAGCATTCTTAGTCTGAAAAAAATAGAAGAAAGGAATCAAAAATCTTTCTAGAATAAGGAAAAAAAAAGAGATATACGATAAGAAAGTAATTTTCACTCATACCATCTAAAATTAACAATACCAAGAACTCTACATTGGATGTCTCAAGTTAATGTCCCTCCTCAAATTCCTCCTCTGACTGCTCTTCTTATGATGCTTAAGCCTTCTCCCATCACCTTAATACCTAGTCAATCTCATTTCACCATTTTGTAGACCACCATCAATCTCATACACACTAAAAAGTTGCCTATCACCATAATTCCTACAAAACCTTGTTGCTTAACCCCAAATGACTTATGCATGACCTACATAATGAGCTTAAAGGGAACAAAGGTACCAGACAACAATAATAAGAAAATGAGCATTGGACATAAGGAGATAATTTCTGTCGCATATTTCAATTCCACTATTGAAGATCTATCAAAGTTTCCTTAGTTAAAAGATAATTATGCTAGTTTGATAAAATTTTTGGTCTTTTATAGTTGTGATGGTGTAAGCCAAAGTTGAATATCATGACAGGGCTCTTAGACATTCAATAGAGGATTATGTGATCTTCCAAGATAAATTAGAATACTTTTTAATGATTAGCTGGCTAAAAATTAAAGAAAGTAGGTCACAATATAACAAAAAATCCATTACCAATATACTATATATTAGGGTTAATATGATAGGAATAAAGGAGGTAATTGAGTGTAAAGTAGAGAGCTTAAAGGTGATCATCATTTATCAAATGATGAGGATCAATGAATTAAAAAGACCATAAAGGGTGATAAAAAGAAGTGATTTAATGTTTTATGAATTCTATGGATATAAAAACCATGATTTGGAATAATTTGGTAAATTAAGAAGGGACGTTTAGAGAACAATGAATTTCAGAGTAATAAGAATAGACAAGAATTTAAGAGAATCACAAGGTATCTTTGTGACAGTGAATACAAATTGAATTCTGTAGTAATTTGATGCACACCTAGAACTAAATTGACCATTCGTCTAATATTCATCAAGGTACCAGTTCAATAAAAAGAGTTTAATAGCCATCAAGTGCCATGGAGCTACAAATCCAAAACAAATTTAGTAATTTGTTTAGGAGACTCAAAAAAGGTAGTAGTCCCACCTCTTAGGAAAGAATATAAGCAATCAATAGCCAATTCTTTACAAAGGATCATAAGAATGGTTGGAAATAGTTACTTGTACTAGTGTAAGCTAATCTCCATCATTCTTTCCCTCTTTGAAAGGATTTATCCTTAATCAGTTATATTATACAAAGATAAATCAACATCATTAGAAGTAGCACTCATATTACTATAGTTGATTGGACAATCTACTTTGTAATCATTGTTATTAATCTTCTCTTTTATTTGAAATTGTCCCTCCTCTTTAGACTGAAACTTAGACTTTCTTTCTACAAGAAACATATGACCCCATCCTTATGCTTATGAACTCAAACCCAATCTTTCAGTTTAAAAATAACCTTTATATGTTCCTTATTGGCTTGCCTTGAATATTACTCATTCCTTTTCTCTATGTTGGTATAAATTTTGACATGTAAATATATAACAAAATTTGTTTTATGCTTACTATTTATATCTACATGTTTGATAGTAGGAAAAGGTAAGATATCCAAAAAATTAAAGGATTAAACTCATACACGTCTTTAAGAAGATAATAAGAGATAGTAAAGCAAATGTACCTATAGTATGAAAACTCAATATATGAGAATCATTTCTATTGTTTTAAGTTCTTTTGATAGCAAATGAAATAGTAATAAGTATCCTATCAACCATTTTAGTTTGTCCATTTATTTGAGGATGTGCAACAATGGAAAATAAGAGTTTAGTTCCTAATTTTTCTTGCAAAGTATGTCAAAAATGATTTAAGAACTTAACATCAAAAATGATTGAAGAACTTAACATTTATATTACTTACAATTGTTTTAGGTAATCCAAGCAAAGGTACTATTTTATGAAAGAACAAATTAGCAATATATGTTGCATCATGATTTAAGAATACGCAATGAAGTGTGCACGCACTGTCTTATTAAACCTATCAACAATAAAAAAATGCTACTCACACCTCTTAAATAAGGTAAACCATATGCAATTTCTTTTGAAAATAGATCTACAAATTCCTATAACAAAAAATAACCACATTAATTTAAGAAGTGTTCAGATTATTATTTGAAAAATTAGCATCCGTGTACAAAAGTACAAGTAGTTACTATCTTACTAGCATAGCACTCTTAATTATACTAATACTATAAGAGGCATAAGCTCTATTTCTTTTCTCTTTATTTTGTATTCTAAGTTTTTTTTCTCATCATGCGTCACTTTGCTCTTTTCAATTTTGTACACACGGTTACTTTTTTATTAATCTTTTCTTGTTCTTAAGTGCTAACTTGCTTTTTGTTTATTTTACACTATTTTTGTTAAGATGTCTTTGCTCTTTTCAATTTTATACACACGATTACTTTTTTTATTAATCTTTTCTTTTTCTTAAGTGCTAACTTGCTTTTTGCTTATTTTACACTATTTTTGTTAAGATGTCTCTTTATTCAAACTACTAACAATTCTAGCCATAGTCACCACAAATCCTCTTGTAACTTTCTACATATGATTTTATATAATGGCTAGGTATGAACCTCCTATGTATTACTAACTTCATCTCTTCTCATGATCAAATAGGTTTATCACCATTCATATGCTTATTAATCACAAACTGATCCCACCAAATACTATCATAATCGATGAACTTCACTTTTGCCAGTTTAACCTTCCTTTCCTTGGAGTAATTATGAAGATTAAATATATAGTCTACCTTCCTTTCTCACTCTAAGTATAATTCTAGATCATTCTTCCTTAAAAGGTAATGATTTCATCTTAATACTACCTAAATTTCTATCTTATTTTAAAACAACCTTCTTACCCATCCTAGAACTAAAATCATCATAATTAGTATCCTCCTATTCCTCCTCCTCAAATTCGTGTCTGCAAAGAAAAAGTTAGTAACAAAAATTGGTTTTTCTCAAAACTGCTAAAGTGTCTAGACTCAAGATTAGGTCACTCAATCTTTGGATTTCTCAATGATGTTGCCACCATTCTTGTGTTTTACCACCCAACTTTCCCTTACAAGTCCTTTAAAAAGAACTCCATCAATGGTCCTCCAAAATATCAAGCAACAATGACGTTTATATCTTATGTTAGTAAAATCAATAAAGAACAAAAGAAGTGAACAAAATCAACAAGAAAGAATAAAGGAAGTGAAATTAACAAGAAAGAATGAAGGAAACAAAATCAATGAGAACTTATCAAAGATAAAATGAAATTAAGAATCCTTTTATAATAAGAAAAGGATTATAACACTTTATGATTCCTTATAACAATTTATAGCCATTTTCGTAATATATGATACTAGGCTTTGATGCAGCTTTTTGATTTTGAATTTTTTATTTTATGTATATATGATATAGCTCGTCGTAGTCGGCTTCATCCTGGTACTCGATACTTGGCTAGGGGTTTAAATTCATGCTTCAGCACTGGTAGGTTGTTACTGTTATCAACTTTTGATTCACATATTGTTACCCATATACGGCATTTTCATGTTCCGTTGTGCTTTCTCTGCTTCTTTCTCTAATATCCTCAAAAGTTCTATATTGTTTTGAATATTTTCAACTTTAAAGCATGCACTGGGTGTTTGGGCGGTGGTTTTAAGGTGTCATATGAAAAGAATGACAATGGATTATAGTATTTTGGATATTGTTGAAACTGCACCCTGCCTTTTTTCAACCTCTTTTCACCAAACTTCTATTGAAAATTTCCTCTTTATTATGTGTGTGATATACATACCTAACTCCAAATCTGACCCGATACATTTTTTATTGTTGTGATCTTGTGGTTTTAGATCTGGGATAATGATAGTTGAGCTTCCTATTTCTATATGTATGTTTTAACTTCTGCCTATGAGGATATCAATTCGTTTTTTTGTTGTGATCTTATGGTTTTGGATCTGGGATAATGATAGTTGAGCTTATTATTTCTCCCAGTTCTTTCATCTGTTTGTATATTGTTTTTGTATTGCGTATTGGGTAAATGTATTTTACCTAAGTTTTCCTTTTCATTTCCAGGTAATTTCTCAGTTCAACTTTTTTTTGAGTATTTTGGAACATATAATAAAAGATCCTTCCTTTATATGAAAAGAAAAGGGATTTTTACCCCCTTCTTTGTCTTCTTCCTACATTTATGTTTTCTTATTTTGTATCTTAATTCCATTAGCTTAGCTATGATTATGCTTAAAAGTATTGCCTTTTCTTGTTCTTCTTCTTCACCAATTTTTTTTAAAATATTACTCCATTTGTGGGCACTCTTAGCTTGCTACTTGTTGTGGGGTTGACGATTTATTAGTAACAATAAATGTGGAACTCAAAGATGTGAGGTTCCTCGTTTTGTTGAGATAAGGTTATTAGAAAAAATAGCAACCATAACAGGGAACCATAGCCACTCGTCCCTTCCCTCCCAGGCGATGGCAGGGGCTCCGCATTTTGAAGTCTTTATGAACAACAAGCTAGGGATAAGTTGATGTTTCTCCTTCCAATTTCTCAGGTCAATCACTTCCCCTTTTAACTATGACAATTTTTGAAGTGGAGTTTCAAAGTTGTAAAGAGCGAGCTCACCTTTGCCTCTCTTCCGCTAATCGTATCAAGTTATGTTTTCTTAAAAGCTCTGGTAATGGTAAATTTGTCACAGTCTATTGCTTCATTTTTTTTACTTGCATTCTAAACAATGCTTTTAATTTTTAATTTGATCTTTTCTTTCTTTTTTTTCTATACAAAAGGTTTGATCTTTATGTGAATCTCTTGAAGCGAGTGTTTTCTTAACAAGATCCTTTTTTGCTTGTTGATTTCACTCCCTTAGAGAATGGCCAACATCTACCATGTGTTTAAGCTCTCCCCTTCAGAAGTGCTAAATTTTGCAACTTTGTAATGTAGAACATCATTGTTCATAGTTTAAAAAATAAGGTTTTTAGTCTCCTATTTTCACTTTCTGGGTTGTTCCTCGTTAGCCTAGATAACATCTCAGCTACACTCTTTTGTTTCATTAACTTAGCTTGAATTTTTTTCTCTCTCTTTCTTTTCTTTAATCACTTGTATGTCAATTCCTCTCACTTCTATTCATCTTCTTCTCTTATCTTTTTTTCTATGAATCTTTTTTTAGTACGATAGTAACTAATACGGTAACTCCACTTAAGTCGAGACTTTGGAGTCTTTACAATAGAGGAATAGTCCTTAAGGTTGATCTACGATTCTGACATAGTTGATACTAGGACTTCTAATATTCTTTCAAAAAATCATGTTCTTGATTTTGTCTAATTTTTTAGTCTCTTGTTAGCAGTTGTCTAGCTGCTGTGTCTTACTTGACTTTTCAGCTTAAGTTTCCCATCTACCATATATCACTTATTGAGTGTGTTTTACTGACTGCCTTTTTATCACAATCACAATCAACCATTTGTCACTTTATTTTTATTTTTATTTTTATTATTTTAT
>JAOTJB010000208.1:1460744-1471692 GCA_027123815.1 Erythroxylum minutifolium | reverse complement strand
TTTGGCTGTGTTCTCTCACTTCAAGAATCACAAAGAAAGGAAAGTATGGCTAGTTTCTTGAAGAGACTGGCAACATCTCCTTCTTTCAGGATCACAATTTTGGCTGCTCTTATTGCTATTATAGTTAGATTCAGTCTTCCCGTCAACCACAACAACAGCACTACTCTTCAACAGGTCTCACCTCACTCTCCTTTCTTTTTTCTTTCAATAACCACTTTTATTTCAATCTAACGGTTCATTAATTTAATTTAATTTTTTTTGTTTTAGCACTTTTTGACAAGAAAGTTTTCACCTTTATAGTTATCTATGCTAACCCAGATGTTGAAATGTGCGTTGCGTTGTTCTTAATGTGTTGAAACTGAAGAATTTTGATTTTCCTTTTTCTGGGATTGTTAAAGATTTGAACTTTACCCATCTTGCCCTTGATGGTTTAACTAGTTTGGTTGTGTGCTTTATGTTTGATTAGCTTATTGTTGGTCATCGAACATTGACTTGATTCTCGCTTCTTGTTGTAGAGATTGTTCAATGCTGAAGTGCTTGCCTTGTATAATGGAACTGATGAATCATTGCCTATACTTTTAGGAATTCTTGGGTATGTGAATGTGTTGTATTTGGCATTTATAAATTTAATACCATGACTGGATGAAATTTACTGTATTTGTATCAGATCGGTGTTTGATGTAACTAAAGGAAAATCTCACTACGGTGTAGGAGGGGGTTACAATCATTTTGCTGGAAGGTTTGTGCTTCTGATTGTTCTTTATGCAACTATTCCAACTTTCACATGTATATGATGCTTCCATGCAGTTAGCTAAAATATTAGTTCCAAGTTTGATGTTCTTTGATTTTAATTATGCAATGATTTCACAATCCTTCATCTGATAATATTTTGTTGAATAAGGCCTATTGAGGTCTATATGCAGAGTTTTTTTTTTTAATAATTATATTGCTTTGTGTTTATCTCTACTCTCATATATTGACAGCCGAAATCTTTATCGTTCCTATATTCAGAGATGCTTCACGTGCATTTGTTTCCGGAAACTTTACAGGTAATTTGGTTAATTGCTGCCAATATTCCTTTGCTTATCTTCTGTGTTTTAAGAACACAAACTCTTGGCAGATTGTTCTGCCTAATATTGGCATATTATTCTGTAAACTTTCTTGCTTACACCTTCTTTATTATTGAACACCAGAACTTCTGGCCACCACTGGTCAGAAATAGCTTAATCGCTGACTTTTTGATTGAACAGAAAATTTTGATGAATCAATGAGATAAATGAATTGACTTTCTAATCACATCTTTTTTCTTTGGCACTATTTGATTTAGGAGATGGACTCACAGACTCGTTGCATGGTTTATCCAGCACTGAGGTAAATTTTGTTTGTATTCTTATTCTAGATCTAAATATGACAAATTAGAGTGTAGCCTAAATCAAATTTTAATTAAATGGTAGCATTTAATAGCTAGATTAAGCTATACGAAATTTTAGCTTTGGGCCAAAAAGTATATACAGAATCTTTTAACTCCATGCATACAAGGTAGTTCTGCTCAAAACTTAAAAATAACCAAGTTTAAGAACCATAATTTAAAGATATCAATTTTCTGATTGAAAAATGTTTCCATAAGAAAATGACTGATATGATTTGTGATTTGGATTTTTATTTTTTCCAAACGCATTTTACTCATGTTGAATGTTATAGATTTTTTTCAATTGGGAGAAATACTTGAGAAAAGCAGTGAAGCCAAACATTAGTTAATGTAGTTTAAATAATTGATGAGAAGGTGATCAGGACAAATCTTGCTTAAGAACAGAAATCATTGAATTTCTGAAATCACTACTTTCAATGGGTGTATATGAACTGCTAATGGTCAACAACTTGACAACTTTTTCATGGTGAATAGCAAGTCCCTGTGGTTCTCACTTTGAGAAAACTTTTCTCCATTCATCCTTCCTATAAGAGTTACTTGGATATATGATTTACCTTAAAGAATCTCACTGATTGCATGTAGAGAGAAGCTTAATATCAGTACTGCATTGGTATTTCTTGTTGAATTGGAGACAGTATTAGGATCAGCTGCCTTGCCTTTTCTTGCTGAAAGTCAACAGAGTTGCTAAAGATGCCCTTTTAAATTATTAAACATTTACAGGTGAAGAGCATTGTTGATTGGCGGGACTTCTATTTCAGAAGCTATACGTAAGTTGCCTTATTTATGCATATACACATACATATATCCTTAGAGAAACCAACTTCATATGCACAGGCAAGCCCTCCCTTACAATCTAACTCATAATGACCCCGTATTTTGTTTTCCTAATGCAGAGAAAATTACATAATGCAATCAAGTAATTACTCAGTTTTTATCTAGTATTTTTGTTCAGTTTCTGAAAAGACTTTGGTTTATCTGCTTAGTTTGTAAAGAGACACCAATTTGCATATGTTTGTTTTCAATTGAATCATTTCTTTTTTCTATTTATGTATTTACTCTGAGTTCTCTCTCTGAATCTGGGTGGAAACTTTGCTAGCTTTTGGAGATAACTTATAACCAAATAAGATTTATTTTATATTGTACTGTATTTTCCCAGAGTAAATTTGGTGAAGCTGCTGTCTCCGAGAATGGTGACATTTTGGATATAATGTGAATAATGATGAGAATAACTAAGAAAATGCTGCACAATTTCATTTTCCAGGTTATATCTGCTTGTTTCTGTTGATAATTATTTTTCTGTTGGGAAATAGAATCATGTCATTACATGCTTGATATCTTGCTGGGAAGGGTAGTATGATAACAGGTTCTGAACATGTCTTTTGCATTTATCTGTTTTGGAAATGGAAGTTCAATTATCATATATGGAACCCTTTGATAATCTACAATATGTCCCCTTGTACCTTTACCGAAGTCTGCACTTTGAATCGATATTTTTCAATTTGTTGGTCAGAATTATCCTAACACACAGTGACTTCTAGGATCACGTGATTATTTATCGAAGATATGATTTTGTGGACCACAAATTGTATGAATGTGGCCAATATTTTGGTTTTTTCTCAATCTTTAATTACTGCTGTCAGATTTGTTGGTAAACTGGTTGGTCGTTATTACGATAGTGAAGGAAATCCTACCAAATCTTTAAAAGGAGCAGAAGCAAAGGCTTCAAGAGGTGCTCAACTCTTGGAGAAACAGAAAGTTGAAGAAGCCAAACAACCTAGTTGCAATTCAAGATGGAGTCAGAATGAGGGTGGAGAGGTATGCTTCTCTTTGAAATTAAAACCTTGCTTATTTTAGAGCTTTCCACGTCAATTTCTATCATAATGCTGATGCAAACTGAAATACAGTTACTAAGCAAAAAAAATTCGCATAAACTTGAAGAAAGAAATAAAAGGTATTCAATATTGGTTTTCGACAAATTATTCAGAGCAATGAAAGATGTCTTCAGATTTATAATTTACGGAACTAGGAACGATGGTTTGTTTCAATGTGCTTAGCAGAATTGTTCTGTTGATACACAATTTTTTGAAACGGGTAAATTTTCCTTATGAACTATAGTCCATAGATTCTGAAATTATTAACAAGTATTGAAGCATTTGTAGAGGGTGTTATGTAGCTCTACAAGCAATCATCGAATCCAGAAGTTCAGGCATGCACTTACTCCTTTAGTACAAAATTTCTCATGTCAAGAAACTCAGAATCATAATTAGAAATTTTTGGATGGTGGAACCAATTTTAAACTTGTGTTTTGTTAAATCGCAATATCCAAGCTTTATAGTCATGACTAGTTTTGAGGAGTGTGGTTGACTCTCTGAAAATTGTTGTATTTCTCTAAAACATTGCCATGCTTTGGATAAGCAAATCTCTTTGAAGGTATTTACATAGGCTTTTATGCGCCACTTTGCATGATCATATTCAACAGAGCACATAATAGATGACAATTCTTTTTAACTCAATGCACTTTCTTACTTCTGATATACTATGTCATGTATTGAGAATATACTCCTAAACGTTTGTGAAAGGTGATTTAACAATAATTTGTGGTATGATTATGAGGCTGCACACCCAACCTGTAGATATAATAAGAAGACATAGGCTTTCTTCTTGTGACGTTAATTTATGTTAAGCTTTAATGCTGGTGCCAGGTCTGGTGTGATAATGGATTTCCAAGGTTAGTTCAGCGACCTATAGAAATTGCCCTGACAGGGAAGATGAGCAAGCGATGTGCATGTTTTAGTGAAGATCAACTAAGCCAGTCAGGGCTGGAAGTGTATGAAGGTTGTGATTATCATGCAAAAACCTGTCGTGTCTGATCCTGGATCATGTTAAATTACTTGAAATGACTTTCCATAGAGTTATAAGCCATTAGATCATAGGAGGTTTTAACAAAGAACTTGGAGAAACTAGATTAACTCTAGTTTTACTACATGTAACAAATTTGTTTTCATACTATTACAAAGTGAGCTTGGATTTGTTGTATTTAAAGTTGAAACTAATGCAACCGTGACGTGATTGTTGGAGAGTCTGCATTAACATATGTAAATAAACTGTAAGTTCAGAAACATAGAAATGGAGGAAAGATGTTTAAAGGTGAAGAGACATTAGGGAGAGCTTTATGTTTATTCAATCTCTTTTGTTCATTACTTAATACTAATATGCAGATTGTGAGCCATAACTATGAATCCCTCATTTGAAAGAGGAGTCGTCCACTTTTATCAGTAAAATATATATTAGAAAATCAGCTGCCGCAGTTAGATGGAGCAGAACCAATGTGACACTCCTCGGCAAGTTCAGAGATGGCATTAACCTTAAGATTGTCGAAGTAATAATTTGCCTCTTTGAAGCACTTGCAACCCAGAGGTTGGACTTCAGTGCTGGCAGCCATTTCCAGAATCACCTTAACTGAGTTACAGCATGACACCAATGGCCTGCTTTCAGAACCTTTCAAGTAAGTGTAGCACTGTCTGAAACCCACAGCTACTCTACCACATTCAAACACATCTGGACCAAGATGGCCGGAGTTCAGTGTGAACAGGGCTCCTTCTGTATAACCTGTGCCCAGTTCTGCTGCTACCAGCAGAAGTACCATAAAGGCAACAATAGCATTTATGCTGGTTTTCATGTTGGAGTAATGCTGTATGACAAATACAGATTGGAAGAGTAGAGTACGTATATAATAAGGTTGGAGGGCATAAAGGTGGGTCGAAAGGTGGTTAGTTTGTTAAAGAGGAAGAACGTTATTTGCACGGCTCAATACTCTCAGACCTTGAAGTTATGGCTGCCGTGCCAAGTAAGCTGGTATTTTAGTATTTAAAGAATGTTCTCTAACTGAAATATCAAAACAAAACGAAAGAGAACTTTGTCACTTTCTGCAAGAAACCATAAAATAATTAATCATGCAGAATATCAAAGTATCTCCAAGTATAACAAACCCAGTTACAAAATTATGACGCTGACATCAGGCAAAAGACCATAGAAACATGCAAGAAAAGAGAAACCAGGCAATCAGAATCAGAGATTATAATCAGAGCATACTTTTTCACTTCTCATAACTTCTTTTTCCACTATATAGCATAAACAAAATTCTAATAACACCCAACACTCACCGTAAGTTTTCAAGTAAACCTGGCAAACCAAAAGCCTTGCTATCTCAAAAAGAACCAATCCATTAATTTTAATCCACGTAAAGGAATAACTATCCACAAATATACCAACAATGATTCGTAGATATATTCATGCTCTTTAACATTCTTATGCTACAAGGGTGAGTAGTTATTCTGTAGAATGTTTCGCTGCAGTTGCTGGTTTCTTTCTTGCTGTCCAAAATGCAGTGAAGTACCGATTCTGCAAAAGTCCACAAGTCACAATTTCTCAAAGCAAATTCCAGAGGAGTCATAGTTGAAAGTAAATTAGATAGAACAATAAGTAATCAAAACAGCCAAAAAGGGCCTTGTCACAGACAAACTGCAGGCTGCAAGTGAGAGCTCCTTTAAGAGAGCAAAAACTAAAGGCTTAATCTTGCTGTTTAATATGGCGTAGACACCGAGCCAGCTAAGTACATATTGAATGAAAAAAATAAAAAATGCAACTCTTAACTTAGTCTAACCTAATTTTCTTGTAGTATCATCTTTGAAAGTTAACTTTTGTCATTTAAATTCTCAAATGTCCGCTTTGTTATGACAATTATTGCTTTTGGCTTAGATGTTTTCGTTAAAGCTCAACCGTTAGCTTGGAGCAAAAGAAGAGGGCATCAAATGACATAATGTGCAATGTCACAACTATAGAAGCTTACCTGCATCATTGATCGAGGATTTGTTGTGTACGTTGTCTCAATTGTTCTTTCCTTCTGCAAATCATGAATTCTCAAGTTTTTATGACATGTCATAATTACAAGCGGAAAAGAAAGGTATTAAGGAGTCCAAAGACGTACCTCGAACTGAAACCCAAAATGCAACGCAACTCTTTTTACATCTTCCAAGCTCAATTCAATTGACATGTCCTAAATTGAAATAATTTAGAAACAAATCATCAGTATAAAACAAGGGCTAGCATGATCAACTGTCTAAAAAGATCTAGGTAATTTGCATGTAAAGGCTATCAAAGCTTACGTCTTCTTGCCCATACATTTCAGCAAAATGATAGAGTAAAGGTCCCAAATTTATCCACACCTGTCGTACAACCAAGTTGACTAAACTAAATCCAATGCAAAAGATATGGAGGATTAATAATACAACTCAACAAACCAAACTTACTCCCCCATCTTTCAGAATTCTGGATATGATTTCAATGTATTCCACTATATTGTGTGCAGTATCAATGAAAAAGCATGTCACAACTGCATCCCAAACTCCTGCATTCAACACAAACTCCCTACATAAGGACTGCGTAGAATGGGTTAAAAGCACCTGTAGCACCAATGTTATGGTAAGTTGGGTTCGCAATATGAGAAATTGAGATCATCATGCCTATTTTATAAGACCAAACCATTATCTATGACCATACCAAGAAACATACGAGAATATCACTTAACAGCCTACAACTATGGACCACGTTTCAAAGGTATTATTCCCACAGTTTGAAGAAACAAGAATACAAGATTCAAGGATGAACAAATTGTCTTACCAACTTGACTTGGGTCACTATAGACTTCCACAAAGTCACCACCACACATCGAAAAGCCTTCAGTTATCCCTGCACTGCTTGCGATAAAAGTCACTCAAAAATTAAGGATAAGAACATGAAGAGAGACTATGTCAGCATCCTGTAAAGCATTTGCAGCTGAAAAGGTGATGAAAGCAAGTATAACAAGTGAAAATACCTTGCTGGATGAATGTCAGGTACTGAAACTGGACGAAGTTGATCACTATCTGAAAGCGAGTTACAATTGCTATGGATCCAAGGATATATAGTCCATTCCCCAACAACTTGTGTGCTAACACAATCAAAGTAGCCAGCATAAAATAGAGATCAAATTGCCACCAATTAGATCTCACTTGCCTGTAAAAGAATGCATTTGCAGTGGAAATTTGAAGACAATGGCCAAAAGCACAGTTCTTACCGGTTAAGAACAAAACTTGAGCATATCATCATATAGTATGAAAATTCATTTCCCTGGCTGACAAAACCTGTTTAGAAATAGACAACCACCGAATGAACAAAACTTCAGATTGGTAAAATCTGAAACAAGGCATCAAATTTACATACCCAAACATGAAATCTCCAAGGCCAATCTTCCAAGTCCAGCACCAGGAACTAAACACATAGGAGGGCTGTTCAATAGAATTCAACGGTATATAAGAACTATGATTCATGTAGGAAACCAACAATGAAAAATCTAAATGCTACAACTATCCAAAAAGAGACGTGGCCCTAAAATTGAAATTTAAGGCCACAATATACAGTACCTTTCTCTAGAGCGATTGGGGAATAAAGAATTAAGCTCTTCAAGAATAGGCTTGTAGCATTGATCACGTTCTTTTTTTCCCTGTGTTACAGCCAATAACAGATAAAGTTTACCAAAGTTATCCTACGCTTGAAACTGAAAATTCAGAAGTGATGCGCTATTACCTCTGCAGCCCAGTCTCTTACTATATTTCGTATAATACAGCGAACCTAGCAAAGTAAAAAGCACGAAGAATCATCACAAGCTCTATAGACGCATTTATACATGTATGTTAAGTGCCCGTACTTGGGATCGAGTCCAAGGACAATTCTTAGGAAAGTTAATCTCTTTTCCCTTATTTACGTTGGTTCCCTTCCTTGCAGAACTATTTTGGGTGATGAAAAACTGGCAGCACTTGTCAAAGACAAGGTCTGCTGAGATTGGGCTAAATTACTCTACTCCTAATTAGCTAATTTTTATGATAACTTCTTCCTTCTTTATTGCATAACGTAATAGCCTTATATAGGCAAAGAAACATAAAAGTTCCACCTAAACTAGGACTCCTAGAAAAACTCCTATTCAAGCTGTTTTAGGACTCTTAGAAAGAATCCTATTCAAGCTATGTTTATTAACATAACTATAACAGAAACTAGTGCAGAAATAATAGGGAAATAATAGACTTCTACTAAAAATAAAATACTCCTCTAATAGACTCCTAATAAAACACTCATCCATATCAATGTACGTATGCACGGACATTCTATAAAATCACATTATCTAGATACAATAATTACTGAAGTACATAAAGAAAACTGGTGAGCTTCCAAGCAATTTCATATATATTTTATTGGAGAAATACAACTGGAGATCTCATGGTTCACGGCATGTAACTGTAAATGTTCTTGAGTTCTTTATTTCTCAAATGTAATCAATGAGTTCACCAGCAATTCACAACTTAATCATGCATTTGATTGTCAGTATCTCAAACCAACAATTAAATTAGTGATTCATTGCTTTTCATTTTTAAAAATTGTTTGTATATAGATATCAGTTTCAAATTCCCATCGATAATTTGTTCCAGAGGAAAATAATTCTAAATCCTAGACATGCAACTATGACAGAAAAGCATAACACACCATGCAGAATTACTTTTCTAGTCATGTGAGTACATCAAATCTTATTGAGAAAACTCTTAATTAGGAAAACCACTGCCCACTAATTTCAGCAATATTCATTGTATTTCAGCAAAAAGAAAACAATATACCTTATCAACATCAACCAAAGGAACATTCAATTGAAGTGATGAATCTAACCAATCATGAGCTGATGAGCAGGCCTGACAAATATGAGAAAATGAAAATTGGAAAGGAAAATTAGATAAAGTTCAAAAATGTGTGTTGCTCGGAAAAGAAATCAGAAAACAAAAATAGAAGTATTCCACATGTATTTGCTATTCAGAGATCCTAGTCACCCTGAAAGCAACAAATATTGACACAGACTAATGCTGATATGTTAAGAATTTTTCACTCGGGTCTCTGTCACAGGGGACCACAGCTTGATAGGAATATACTTTATATTTGATCAATCAAAAGGTCAATTTATTTGGCTACACCTACAAGCAATAGCTTAAGGCTATCTTAATTCTTTTATGGTGGCCATTTCCAGAATGCTTAACAAAATAAAGGAATGAAAGTTTGAATCATTAATCAATATCCAAAATTTCTCACCATAAGTAAATGAATATTATACATCAGATGAGCATTTATACATGTCTAAGGGTGCAAGTACCTTCACTTATATTTCACATATAAGCTTGGATGAGTGCATTTTCTTAAAATATAAGAAGTTGTTACCATTCCTTCAATTGCCTTCATATAGTACCATAAAGAGTTCTAACCTTTTCATTTGCACAGACAGGATCAATTGAATTTTGAACTTGAAACCAATGTGAGTAAATGGAGGGCAGACAATCAAGATTTATAACAAGGTTAAGATGCATGATGCCCACTAACTCATTAATGGTTCAAAACAAGGAAGAAAGTATAATCATCAACAATCTTGTCTTCCATTTAAAGTAAAACAAGCTAAAGGGAACAATACATTTGCATTGAAATCGATAGCATCATTTCCACTGGATTCAACTGCAACTTTGTTATTTCCCATGTCTTTTGGAAAACTTCTGAAGGTAGAGTCGAGGCAACTTTCTGCTCGCACCTCCTGTTGTTATCTACAGAAGTCAAACTTTTTATGAAAATGAAATTAATCAAATCTAAGAGTAGCAGTCACTATGCGAAATGTTGCACCATCTTGCAAAGACCTCATTATTAATCATATGATCCAGCATCTTGCACTTTGGACTATTTCGTTCTGCATGAATGGTTTCATCAGCTTTGGCACAAGACATTCTTCTAGAGGCTGAGTCTGACTGACAAGTGAAACCATCGACCTCTCTGGAGAAGAGATTTTCGTTTGGAGCCTGTGGCTGTTCAGGGTTTGAGTCCTTACAGCTGTCCACATCCAGGCTCATATCTATAGGCGGATCAAATGCCTGCAACAAAATTATTAATGTGGCATACTAGATATGACTTGTTTTCTCAGTAATACAATATCAGACAAGACTAATGCTCAATAGAAGACCCAGAAAACCAGTGGCAGCATATAAAATAAGAATATAAGCAAGTTCCATATGCATCTAAAATCAACTAACCTGAAGCATGCTAAATATGAAATAAGAGTTTATAGATATACACCTGCAAAAATCCAAGCAAAAGCATTTAGGATATGTGAAAGACAAACCAAGGAGTTTGTTTAAGAGCATGATAACAAAAATATTTTATCTGTAAAAGGTCCAAGAAATATAGGCTTCACCATTAGCCGGTCCAAGAAATATAGGCTTCACCATTAGCCAATTTCTTCAGATGCAGGGAAATACATATGTACTATGTGAGCATAAGAAGAATCTAATGTGCCTCTGTGTGTGTGTGTGTGTGTGTTGGCAGTAGAGAAAGTACAATGCAGCAGGGATCAAGCCCTCTCTAGCCAACTGAGCCTTAGAGAGAAAAATGACAGGTTGTGCTGAT
>JAOTJB010000208.1:1341880-1352457 GCA_027123815.1 Erythroxylum minutifolium | reverse complement strand
CAGAACATCATCATATTAGAGACAAGAATTGTCACTTACCTTTTTCCATGCTTAATTCGAGTCTCACTTCTAAGTTTTGGGAATGTTCAGACCCCACCATTCCTCATGCTGCTTGAGAGTGCCCCTGAAGTACTTCACAAAACTCATCCCTTAATACACATGCAGAATTAAGCACGATGAATTGAAGATACCACGAGATAAAAATGAACTCAATAACAAAACAAAACAAAAAGAAGTAACAAAAGAAGAGATAGAAATATTAGGTTGCCTCCCAACAAGCGCTAAATTTAGAGTCCTTAGCTAGACTCGGCCACGTGGTCATCAACCGGGAAATGTGATGGTGGAAATGCATCCCACCGTTTCTCCTTCGAAATAGTGCTTAAGTCTTTGCCCATTGACCACAAAGGGCTCTTGATCATCCCGCCTAATTTCCACTGCTCCATAGGGATATGTCCTTGTTATTACGAACAGCCCCGATCATCTGGATCATGGTTTTCCCAGAAATAGTTTTAGGCGAGAGTTAAATAGCAACACCTTTTGGCCAGGGTTGAATTCTCTCCACAAGATACGCTTGTCATGGAAAGCCTTGGTTCTCTCCTTGTAAATACGAGCATTCTCGAAAGCATCAAGATGGAATTCATCCAGCTCATTCAGCTCCAGTAACCTTCTTTGCCCTGCTTTCTTGAGACCAAAATTTAGCTTCCGGATTGCCCATAATGCTTTATGTTCAATTTCAACCGGGAGATGGCAGGATTTCCCAAAAACGAGCCTATAAGGTGACATCCCTAAGGGAGTTTTATATGTTGTTTGGTAGGCCCATAGAGCGTCATCCGGTTTTAATGCCCAGTCTTTTCTTGAGGTATTAACCGTCTTTTCTAAAATTTGCTTGATTTCCCAGTTAGACACCTCGAGTTGCCCGCTGGTTTGAGGGTCGTAAGTGGTTCCAAACCTAAAATGACACCCATACTTTGATAATAGTGATTTAAACTGGTGATTCTAAAAGTGTACACCATTATCACTTATTATAGCTCTTGGGATGCCAAACCGTGAGAATATGTGCTTTTTGACAAATTTAACTACGCTGGCCCCGTGTTGTTTGACAATGCTACTGCTTCCACCCACTTAGAGACGTAATCCACAGCCACGAGGATATATTCATTTCCAAATGACATTGGAAACGATCCTATAAAATCCAGACCCCACTCATCAAAAAGCTCTACCTCTAGAATCCCAGATTGAGGCATCTCATGCTTCCTACTAATATTTCCAGTCCTCTAGCACTTATCGCATGTCATGACGAAAGTCCTAGCATCCTTGAATAGAGTCGGCCAGTAGAGTCCAGATTGTAAAACCTTTGTTGTTGTCTTGTTGGCCCCGTGGTGTCCTCCATACAGGGAGGCATGACAGTGATGTAGAATAGATTGCATTTCTTCATCCGGTACACACCTCCTGATTACACTGTTGGCACATCTTCGAAATAGCAACGAATCTTCCCAAAAGTAGTTCCTCACTTCAGCTAAGAATTTCTTTCGACTATGGTGCGGATAGTCAGAAGGGACAATATCGGACATCAAGAAATTGACATAATCCACAAACAAAGGGATGTTATTCTTTACCGACCATAGATTTTCATCAGGAAAGGTATCGTTGATTGGCTCCTCCACCTGCTTGCCCTCCTGTTCCAATCGTGACAAATGGTCGGACACTAAATTCTCTGATCCCTTTTTGTCTCGAATTTCCAAGTTGAATTCCTGCAAAAGTAAAATCCATCTGATTAATCTCGATTTTGCATCCTCCTTTGTGAGAAGATATTTTAGAGCAGAATGGTCAATGTAAACAATAACTTTGGAGCCTACTAGGTAAGATCTAAATTTGTCAAAAGCATAAACTACTGCTAGCAATTCTTTCTCGGTTGTTGCATAATTAAGTTGAGCATCATTAAGAATTTTGCTAGCATAATAAATGACATGTAGTTTCTTATCCTGTCGCTGCCCCAAGACAGCTCCGAGTGCAAAATCACTCGCATTGCACATTAATTCAAATAGGAGGTTTCAATCCATTGTGGCCATTACTGGAGCTGATGTCAGTTCCTTCTTCAACCTGTCAAAAGCAAAAAGGCATTCATCAGTAAACTCGAAAGGAACATCTTTTTGCAAAAGAGCACATAGCGGTCGAGAAATTTTTGAAAAGTCCTTGATGAATCAGCGATAGAACCCTGCGTGCCCTAGAAAGCTCCGTATTGCCCTGATTGATCTAGGAGGTGGAAATTTATGGATAACCTCAATTTTGGCGGGATCTACTTCAATCCCATTATTGGAGATCTTATGGCTGAGGACGATTCCTTCTTACACCATAAAATGGCACTTTTCTTAATTGAGCACCAGATTGGTGTCCTTGCATCTTTTCAGAACCTGTTCTAGGTTAAACAGACATGCATCAAAGGATGACCCAAAAATAGAAAAATTGTCCATAAATACCTCAATGATATTATCCACCATGTCGGAGAATATTGACATCACTCAGCATTGGAAAGTGGCTGGAGCATTACATAACCCAAAGGGCGTCCTACGATATGCAAATGTACCATAGGGATATGTGAATGATCCTCTAGGGCTATCCAGATTTGGTTATAACCTGAATAACCATCTAGAAAACAGTAATACTCATGCCCCGCTAGTCTCTCCAACATTTGATCAATAAAAGGAAGAGGGAAGTGATCCTTCCTAGTAGCTGCATTCACCTTCCTATAGTCTATACATACTCTCCATCCCATCACAACCCTAGTAGAAATCAGTTCAATCCTATCGTTCGAGACAACGGTTATGCCACCCTTCTTAGGCACTACCAACCTTTACCAGTAAGTCTTCAACTATACCAATCGGATATCGAATTGATCTATCGGCAAGCTGCAATGAAATTGTGGTTGGTTTGAGTTCATCGAATTCCCAACCTGTTATATAAGGATAATAGAATAAGATTAATGCTTGCACTAAGGTCACATAAGCATTGAAAAATGTTAGATTCACCAAAGTGACAAGGTATAGTGAAACTCCCTAAATCCTTTAACTTAGGAGGTAGTTTGTTTTGCAAAATAGAACTACACTCCTCAGTTAAGGCGATTGTAGCGAAGTTATCAAGTTTCTTTTTGTTGGAAATGATCTCCTTCAAAAACTTGGTGTACGTTGGCATTTCCGCAAGAGCTTCTGTAAGAGAAAGGTTGATGTGAATTTTCTTGAACAGATCAAGAAACTTCTGGAACTTTGAATCATCATTCTGCTTCCTCACCCTTTGGGGATATGGTATGGGTGGTACAAAAATGAAGTCCGACCGAGACGGTGGTTTATTCTTTTGAGATGGTCCTGTCGGTTCCTCCCTTTCATCTGTTTGTTCTTCTTTTACCTCCTGTACCCCCTTTTTCTTCGGGACTGCCCCTTCTATAATCTTACCGCTTCTTAGAATGACTGCCATGCAATCTTGTTTTGGATTCACTTGAGTGTTACTAGGCAGTTTCCCCTTTCCTCTTTCACTAACTTCCCTTGCCACTTGACTGATTTGCACTTCCAAATTCCTAATCGCTGCTTGATTTGATTGAATGTTCTACTCCATTCTGTTCATTGCTTGAGAACTGGCTTAGGTGTTTTGATCCATTTTTCCCATAAGCTGAGAAAACATATCCTCTAGTCGGTCTACATTTTTCTCCCATGGCGAGGGAAATTGTTAGGGAGCAGAAGTTGAAGGGGCTGAGTAATGTTGTTTTCCTGGTGTTAGGAACCCTGGTGTTCCCATTGGTTTGACTGCCCCTTGATTTTTTCAGGAGAAGTTCGGGTGGAATTTCCAACCGTCATTATAGGTGGTTGAGAAAGGATCTAGCCTCTGACCCTGTCTACCATTGTTCATATAGTTTACCTCTTCATCTGTCAAGGCTGTCTCAATATTCATACACCCCGCTGCTGAGTGCCCAAACCTTCCACACAAAGTACATGGGTCTCTACTAGACTTATTATCATTCATCAGCAAATTCAACTTCTTATTGATTTCAGCAACTTGATATGCCATGTCCGACTTGGAACCTACTTCATTCAGAGTTACAGCTTTGCTTCTAGTTACCTTGCAATGTGAATTCTCAGCGACCTTTTTGAAAATATTCTATAATTCTTGTAAACTCAAGTCACTTATGTTTCCCCCAGCATTCAAATCCACTAAGGTTTGATTGTGATCAGTGAGACCATAGTAGAAAAACTGAGTCAATGAATACATGTCGAATCTATGGTGCGGGCATCGGTTGAGGAGATCATTAAACCGTTCCCAAGCCTCATGAAACTTTTCCCCGTCTTTCTGCAAAAACCAATGTATCATCTTTTAGAGTTCAAGAGTTTTATGGGCTGGGTACCACTTCATCATAAATGTCTCCATAACTTTCTCCCAAGTATCAATAGAGTCCACTTCTAAACTCAACAGCCAATTCCTCGCCAACCCCTTCATGCAATAAGGGAAACACCTTAGCCTCAATTCATCCTCTGACGGTCCATACAATGGAAGCATTTGGATTGTTGCATAGAAATCTCTCATAAAAGCTAGCGCATCTTCACTAGGCATCCCATTAAATTGCGGCAACATAGACAAATGGATTTGCTTAAGCTCATAATTTCGAGCGGCTGCAATCAACCTAAAGCACGACAGATTCCCAGCAATAAACAGCATCTGATAATCCCTAATCCTCCTTATAGCGGGATTGACGACAACTGGCTCAGCTTGATTTTCCCCGTTGAATTGTTCATTCCCTAGCTCATGCTCTTCATGCATTTCCAGAATTGGGTTATTGTTAGCCATTTCTCACCTCCTTTGAGCGTTGTTCCTTCTACACGTTCGTTCAATTTCAGGATTGAGTTCAACCAGTGGTTCGTTGTTCACACTTCGCGAATACCTTAAGTGTATGTAACTCCTGAAATCAAATAAGTGCAAGGTTCAAAATCCAGTAATGGAGGAGGATTCAAATCATAAACAAATAGATAACAGGAATAACTAGACTTAATGGAACGATAAACGAAAAGGTCCCTGGCAATGGTGCCAAAAACTTGATCGATGGTTTCTACAAGTGCACAGAATCGTCCTAGTATCCACACAGTGAATATTCTAAAGTCATCTCCCTCAAGGACCAATTTGTTCACCAGCAATTTGGGATCAACTACTCCCAAAGCTTCTTCTCTGTTGCCAAAGTCATAACCATCAAAACCTTTAGAGTAGTTGCTTCCGGACACAACTGGCATGTACATCAATGTGATGTCAATGATGCATACGTTCATGGTTTGATTGAAGAATATTTGTACATGATGCCACCACAATGGTACACAAAGGGGTTACTAGGTCAAGTTTGTAAACTAAAAAGATCAATCTATGGTTTGAAGCAAGCTGGACGCTAATGGAATCAAGAACTCACTAGGAAATTGAAAAGTATAGGTTTTATTCAGTCTGAATCCGACAAATGCCTGTTCACGAGAGGTAACAATATGAATTTTCTTGCATTGATAATCTATGATGATGATTTGTTATTAATAAGTCCAAATGAGGAGTTGATAACTGAGGTCAAAAGCTTCCTACATTCTGAATACACGATTAAAGATTTAGAACATGTGAAGTTCTTTATTAGAATAGAAATTGCAAGGTCAGAGAGTGGTATGGTGTTGTCACAAAGGAAGTTTATCTGTGATATTTTGAAAGAAACTAGCATGACAGATGTTAAGGAAGTCCCTGTACCAATTGCCCCTAGAACCAAATTAAGTGCTGACGAGGGAGAACTCATGGAGAATTCTGAAAAATACAGGAGAGTAGTAGGGAGGTTGCTTTACTTGAATTACACTAGACCAGACATTGCGTATACCGTCCAGCAGCTTAGTCAATTCGTAACAGCACCTCGAAAGCCTCATTGGCAGGCCGTAATTTATTTGCTACGGTATTTGAAAGGGAAGATGAGTCATGGCATTTTCTACCCTGTTCAGCCAACCACATCCTTAACTGCATATTCATATTCGGATTGGGCATCTTGTCCTTTCAGTCAGAAGTCCCTCACTGGTTACTGCATATTTTTGGGACATTCCTTGATTTCATGGAAGACAAAGAAGCAAAACACGATTAGCAGGTCCTCAACGGAAGCCGAGTATCGTAGCATGACATCTACCGTCTGTGAGCTGTGCTGGATATCGTATATTCTTCAAGATTTACAGCAGCCACAATAGGGCGCCATACCACTTCGCTGTGATAACAAAGCAGCTCTACATATTTCCTCAAACCCAGTGTTTCACAAGCGAATGAAACACCTTGAAATTGATTGTCATTTGGTGCAGAATTTAGTCACAGAAGGTTTTATGACCATTAAACATATATCTACGAAGGCTCAGTTACATATTCACAAAAGCTCTGCCTTCACCAATTTTCAGAACCATGATTCCAAGATGGGTTAAAGAAATGGGTTCAAGTCCAGATCAGAAGCAAGAGGACAAATAAAGCAAAAAAACAAAACAGACAAGATGTACAGTACCATCGTCCTTCACGCCATGCAGGTTGCTCGGCGCCGCACCATTGGCAGAGCCATTCTTTCTTCATTCTGTACGTTTCTTTGTAAATATTAAGCCACCTATAGCATAGTCTTTTTCGTACAATTTTTCTTTGTATAAAACCCAACGTGTATTGCAATTTAAGGAGTGATTTTCACCAGAAAAACCTCTGCTGGGTTAGCTATCTGCTTCCCTGAGCGTCTGTTTACTTTTTGCAGATGAAAGCCTTCGAACTAATGGCCATCTGGACCAAGTTGTGGACTTCATTGCAGTAATGAAAAATATGCGTTTAAGGGATTTTTTTTGGTTCGCTACAAGAGTGCTTAAAGCACCAGCTGTCATTTTTCATAGTTTTGATGCGTTAGAGCCTGAACTTCTGAACACTCTTTCCTCAATGTTTCAGTCTGTCTATTTCATTGGACCACTGAAACTGCAACTTGATCAAATGCAAGACAATGATCTGAATTCGATTGGATGTAACTTATGGAAAGAAGAACCTGAGTGTCTCCAGTGGCTTGATTCCAGAGAACCCAACTCAGTGCTTTACGTAAATTTTGGGAGTGTAACAGTCTTGACAAAAGAACAACTCATTGAATTCGGAATGGGACTGGCCAAAAGCAACCACCCCTTTCTATGGATAATAAGGCCTGACTTGGTGATCGGTGATTCTGCAACATTGCCACCAGAGTTTACTGAAGAAACAAGAGGCAGGAGCTTCATTTCTGGTTGGTATCCACAAGATGATGTCCTCGACCACCCATCAATCGGAGGATTCTTGACACGTTGCGGGTGGGGCTCCATAATCGAGAGCATATCTGCTGGCATACCTATGCTTTGTTGGCCATTCAATTGTGATCAACCTACGAACCGTAGGTATGCAGCACTGCATGGGGAATTGGTATGGAAGTGGACAATGACGTGAAGAGAGATGAGTTGGCTAAGTTTATTAGAGAGTTAATGGAAGGAGACAAAGGCAAGCAGATGAAAAGCAGAGCAAGTGAGTGGAAAAGATTGGCAGAAGAAGCTGCTCGTCCCAATGGGTCATCGTCCTTGAATTTAGATAAGCTAATAAACGAAGCACTTTTATCAGGAAAATAAAAGAATGTTTAAAATTAATATGTATGCATGGTATTTATGTATTTACAATATGTTTTCATGTCCAATGGGCATGTTTTTTTTGGAAAATTTAAAAAGAATTCATTAACAACCATGAAAGGCATCAAAAAGGGGACAATAATATGAGAGTCAAACAAAATAAGATACAATAACATAGTTGATTTCCCAAAAAAACTAGAACTAAAGGTTCCACCTTCTTATGATATAAGAGCTTAGTTGATCAGTCACTTGATCATGAGCTACCAAAGTTTCCTTAATCTAACAATGCAAAATGTGAATAAGACTGTACTTGTCAATTATCTTCTACTTATGAATTCTTTTATTTCTTTCCCTCCAGATATTATGAAATGCATAATTGAGACTAAGACTTAATTAGATTATGTCATTCCCCATAGATGAGATAGTTAGCTTCAGCCTATTCAAAAAATCCTGTTCCAATCAAATTCAAAGCAATATTGGTTTAGGGTGTGTAAGTGTGTTGAATGCTAGCCTTAATGTACCTGTGAATTCATATTTGAAGTATACATGAGCTATACTTCTTCTTCAATATTACAGAATTCACAAAATGTGTTAACAGAGTCGTCAATCCTATTTTTTGTCTTTAGTCTACCTCTAGCTGCAAGCCAAGTTGTGAATGAGGCTTTGGGCTTCAAGGATGCTTTCCATACTACATTGAACGATGATATATCTAAGATAGGAGTTTGAGAGTGCTAATGTAAGAGGAATTTGAGAAACCCATTGGAACTTATATTCCAAATATGCTTGTGTGTGGTAGAAGAATCACGTTGATGCTTTGGTTGATAGATCTGGAGCCTTTCAAATCCTCTACCTTGGAAACGGCAGGAGTAGTTTTCAATGATTCTGTGAACTCAAGCATGCAATGGAATTCTTGTAGACAAATTAGCATCAGGTTGACGGAATTCTTGTTTCCAATAGGCATGATTTTTGTGTGACAATCATTTTCATGGCAAGTTTAGATTTTAGTTTTATTAATCAAAAATATTGGAAAGGTACATATATACCTTGAAAAGAATAAAAAATAGAAATTTCAATTTTAAATTTGAATTTGAATTAAATTAACTTTGATTAATTTATTAATTTTAAGTTATGTCAAATTAATTCTAATCAGTGTATCATAATTAATTTAATTTAATTTTGATTAAACTTGAATAGCTAATTTTAATATTTATCAGATATCAAGTTAATTATATAGGATTCAATTAAACTTGAACTAATTTTAATAACATTAATAATATGAGAAAGATATTGTTCTTGACTTCTTTCTTGAGAAGAATAAAAAATTAATTTTAAATTATATTTACTTTAATTTAATTTAATTAATCTATTATAATTATTCTAACTTAGAAATTTTGTTAATATATGATTTGAAAAGAATTCAAGAAAATAGAAATGTCAATTTTAAATTTGAATTTAAATAAATTTGATTAATTTATTAATTTTAAATCAATTCTAATCAATGTATAGTAAATAATTATTTTAATTTTAATTTTAATTTTAATTTTAATTTTGATTAAACTTTAATAACTAATTTTAAGATTGATCAAATATCAAGCTAATCCTATGAGATCCAATTAGATTCAAACTAATTTTAATAATATTAATAATATGAGAAAGGTATCGATCATCACTATTGAAAAGAATAAAATTTAATTTTAAATTATATTAAATTAAATCAAATTAATGTATTGTATTTAATTTAATTTAGAAATTTTTGTTAATATATTTAAATTTAATTTTAATTACACTTTAATAAATAATTTTGAGATTGACGAAATATCACATATCAAGTTTTTTTTTTTAAAGAATATCACATATCAAGTTAATTACAGTAGGTATCCAATTATACTCACAGCTGACCAAGCAACATCAACCAAAGAAGACGTGTCAAGAAACAACGATTCTCACTTCTCAGTTCTCACTTTCAGACATCTGTTTTTCAAAAACACACCAACCAAGTAAGACTTGTCAAGAGACAACTGTTGTCACCTTGAGAAACTTGTTTTGTCTTGTCCACTTAACGTGGTTGAGTAAACAACTTGGACTATCCTACAGCAAATGCCGCCATTGCAATTCCATAAATGTAGTTATTATCAGTAACAATTAGGGACAGGTCATAATTAAAACGAAATTAAAAATATTGAAGATAAAATTACGGACAAAATTACAAGAAAAAAATTAGACTTATAAAAATATACAAAATATTTTTGTTTTCGATTATTGTTTTGCCCATACTATTTCTTTGTTTATCTCCTACCAATAGCGAAGGGAATGAATTGGCAAACCATTCTTTGTTATCTTATTAGGCATGTTAGCCACCGGCAGTTATCTCTGACTAAATTGATCTTAGAAGTTCTTTACAAGTAAGTCATCTTAAAAAGTGAAAGGAAGCTACATGTGGTTACTTGATCTTCCATTTTCTGACACTTGATACCAATATAAATTGAAAGCTGAGTCCTGTAGAATTGGCATAATCCAGAATTACAGAGTTTTAGGAGAGATGGCAAGACCTCATGCAGTGTTCATCCCACACCCATCTCAAAGCCACATTAAAACTATGCTTAAACTAGCAAAGCTGCTTCACCACAAAGGCTTTCACATAACATTCGTGAATCTTGAGTCTTTCCATAGACGTATGCTTGAATCCAAAGGTCTGCAGTCGCTGGATGGCTTGCCGGATTTTCGGTTCGAGTTCATTCCAGAAGATCTTCCTCCTCCAGAAACTGATTTTCATCAACATTTGACTGCTCTATCTAAAGCCATCATGGAGGGTCACTACTTGTCATCGTTCAAGGGCCTGATTTCCCGATTCAGTAACACAGAGTCTTCCAATATCCCTCCGGTGACCTGCATAATCTCTGATGGATTCATGTCAACGTTCACTATTAAAGC
>JAOTJB010000208.1:1287346-1297700 GCA_027123815.1 Erythroxylum minutifolium | reverse complement strand
AATTTAATTTTCTAGATTAATTGCATTAAACAATTTTATTTCTTAAACAAAGTCTTTTCTAAATTAAGTGGTGTCTGTGCATCAATCCCTGTGGGATCGATATCTGCTCTTTCTTACTACAAGTCACGACCCGATCACTTGCAGTTTTTGAGCGTAAAACAAGTAGATAGGTTTTATAATCCATCAACAACTTTCGATTAGCAGAATTTGTTGAGACAATAGGGAAGTAATAGCCACAACTTAACACGAAGGAATAGGAGGAGATGAATATGGTGTTGACATAATTTTCGGAAGTATTCCAAAAGATTCGAGGATTACCTCCCAAAAGGAACCATGCTCATGCTATTATTCTGTAACAAGTGCAAGGTCCAATTAATGTAAGGCCATACCGATACCCACGTCATCACAAAGATGAAATTGAAAAACAGGTCTAAAAATGTTGCAAGTAGGCATCATACAACCTATTTCAAGTGCTTATTCCAGCCCCATTATTTTAGTCAAGAAAAAAGATACTTCATGGACAATATGTATCGATTAGAGCATTAAACAAAGTCATAGTACCAGATAAGTACCTATTCCAGTGGTGGATGAACTTTTATATGAATTGCATAATGCTCATGCTTTCTCTAAGCTAGATCTTAAGTCCGGATACCACCAAATTATGGTCAAGAAGGAGGATGTCCACTAGACAACTTTCCGGATGCATGATGGTCATTATGAGTTCTTAGTGATGCCGTTTGGACTGACCAATGCATTGGCTACTTTTGAGTCCGCAATGAATGACATTTTCAGACTTTTTCTTAGAAGGTTTGTTCTAGTTTTTTTATGACATTCTGCTCTATAGTGTAGATTGGGATACTCACATCTTACATGTATCAAGAGTCTTGGAGATTTTGAAAAGAAATCAATTTGTAGTTAACAAACAGAAGTGCAATTTTAGGAGACGAACAGTGGAGTAT
Source organism: Erythroxylum minutifolium (assembly GCA_027123815.1). NCBI lineage: Eukaryota > Viridiplantae > Streptophyta > Magnoliopsida > Malpighiales > Erythroxylaceae > Erythroxylum > Erythroxylum minutifolium. Next base: position 1,296,741 of record JAOTJB010000208.1, on the reverse strand, counting down.
TTGGGGCAAATCATTTCTGGAAAAGGGGTAGCTATGGATCCTGTAAAGATTAATGGTGTTTTGGCATGGCCTACTCCTCGAAATCTTAAGGGAGTGAGGGGATTCCTTGGATTAACAGGGAATTATCGTAACTTCATTATGGATTATGACAAAATAGCTAAGCCACTCACTGAATTGACGAAGAAAGAGGGATTTTATTAGAGTTTGGTAGCCTTAGAGTCTTTTGAGGCTCTAAAAAAAGCTTTGACAAGATCTCCAGTATTATCCCTTCCAAACTTTTCACAACCCTTTAAGATTGAATGTGATGCTTCAGGGAAAGGGGTTGGTGTTGTCCTGATGCAAAACAAAAGGTCAATAGCCTATTATAGTAAAGCATTTTCAACTGGAAACCTCTCCAAGTCAACCTATGAGAAGGAGTTAATAGATTTGGTATTAGCGGTGCATCATTAGCGTCACTATTTGCTTGGCAGATCATTTTTGGTTTATTCTGATCAGAAAAGTCTACGTCATTTGTTGCAACAAAGGGTTACTATGACAGACCAACAATGTTGGATGGCTAAACTTTGGGCTATCACTTTGAAATCATTTATAAACCTGGGCCAGAAAACAAGGCTACAGATGCCTTGTCATAGGTTTATGAAGAGGCGGAGTTTAAGACCATCGTTTCATATCCACTTTGCAAAGAAGGCAAAATAATTCAACAAGAAGTGTAGCAAGATCTGATATTGTGTAAAATTATACATGATCTACAACAGAACCCCAACTCCTAACCTGGTTTTTCATGGCATCAGGGGGTTCTTTTGCACAAAAGGTGGTTGGTGATCTCAACTTCATCCTTATTTATTCCACTCCTCTTAAGGGAATTTCATTCTTCCCCTATTTAGAGGGCATTCAAGATATCTATGCACTTATTGGAGAATCACGAGCAATCTTTCTTGGATTGGAATGAAGAAATGTATACAACAGTTTGTTCAGTCTTATGACACATGTCAAAGACAAAAATACATTGCCACATTTCCTGGGGGACTGGTACAATCATTACCTATTCCAAATCAAATTTGGGAAGACATTTCCATGGATTTTATTACCAGGCTCCCTAAATCCAAAGGATATGATACAGTGTTGGTGGTGGTAGATAGGTTATCAAAGTATGGTCATTTTATCCTATTAAAGCACCCTTATACAGCAAAAAATGTGACTAAGGTGTTTGTCAAAGAAGTTGTTTGCTTACATAGAATACCATATTCTATTATCAGTGATCGTGATCCATTATTTATCAGTCATTTATAGAGGGAGTTATTTCAGATGCAAGGTAAGATGCTTAAAATGAGATCTTCTTATCATCCTGAGACAGATGGACAAACAGAAGTTCTCAATAAGCGTTTGGAGACATACTTGAGGTGTTTTGCTTCCGAACAATTATGGAACTGGTCTTATTGGATTTTGTGGGTAAAACTATGGTACAATACAACTTTTCACATCTCTACGGGTTCAACCCCTTTGAGGTGGTGTATGGGAGGAAACCACCCACACTAGTAAGGTATTTACAAGGGGAGACTAGAGTGGAGGCGGTGGCTAAAGAGTTAATGGATTGAGATGAAGCATTGAATCAACTGAAATATAATCTGAATAGGACACAGGAACAAATGAAGCGGTATGCAGATAGAAAAAGAACTCTCCAATCTTTCCAAGTAGGAAAGTGGGTTTTTCTAAAACTACATCCCTACAGGCAACTCACTGTGGCTAGACACATCAATCAAAAGCTAGTAGCAAGGTATTTTAATCCTTTTCAAATTCTGTAAAAATTGGGAGCAGTCACTTATAAGCTCAAACTACCCCTCAATTCTAGAGCTCATCCAATATTCCATGCGTCTCAACTTAAGAAGGTCGTGGCAAACTATTCGATGAAGGCCTCTCTGCCTGAAGGATTAGAAGTAGATTTGGAAGACATTGTGGAATCCGAGAGTGTTCTAGGCAGTAGGACAAAAACTAAGACCGGGAACTCAAGGCACCAATGGCTAGTCAAATAGAAGGGCAAACCGATGGAACAAGCTATATGGGAGGATGAGTATGTGATCCGTAGCCAATTTCCTCAATTCAGCCTTGAGGACAAGGTTGCTTTTCTAGGGGGAGCAATGTTAGGACCAATATGGAAAAGGGTAATTTAGACAATGGCGAGGATAACAGAAAAGGGAATAAACCATTGATATGGAAAGTATACTCTAGGAGAAAGAGTAGTGGGCCAGAGAAGAGATAGTTAGTAGCTGATGTAGCAAGTAGTTAGGCAGAACAAAATGGATCCGAACTTGGGGGTTTTAGGCTGAGAGAGGAGGGGAGAGAAAGGAGGTAGGAAAAAAGGGAAGAATTTGTGACAGAAGGATAGTTAAGCCTTCTGAGGAGCATTCAGCTCTGGGTAGGGAAATACTAAATATCACTACTGTAATGGTTTATAGTATCGTTATAATTCAATAATACCCCGTACCTCTAGTATTTAAAGACTAGAGTTTTAATATAATTACCTTGCAGTAGGATCCCATTTAATATCTGTTGCCATAAAATGCTCTGTCGTTGCCATTGTCACAAGTTCATCTACATTATAAAATTTTAGTTGTCCATTAAAACCTTTTAGCCCTACAAAGATTATGAAGTGGCCAACGGGTGACCAAAAAAAACATTTCCTTATTTGCCTTTCAGTTTAGCAAGCTTAGAAACTCGACCACTATTATGAACAATCTTCATTGAGTAAAAGCTTACATCTGACCTTGGGCTATCACCATGAATAATTGCAAACCTATGACCCTTTAGCTCCCAAGAAAAAGTGATAATCTTGTCATTCTTATTGTCAAGCTCTAATACCTTAATGGGTATATCATGCTCTTTTATTCAGAAAAGCTCAAAGCCAGTGTCTGTACTTTTCTTAGCTTTTATATAGCGATCAACCTTTATAGCAAGATAGTCTCCATTGCTTTGCCAGTACATTTTGCAATCACTAACACTAAAAAGATTCTTCTATCTCAATTCCTCATTGCTGGGAATTTAAACAAGGCTGACCTATATTTCACAATTTCATGGTGAGAAAACAAATTAGTAACTACAAACTAAGAACAAACACCTATCCTAAAACTTACTCACCCTAGTAGGTTGGTTTCCACCACTAAGCTCAGGGATGAATAGAGCAATAATGGGATCACTAGGTGACCAACTGAAGTCCATAATGTTTTCAACCTTCAAGGATTTCTTGTCAACAAGACTAAAAGTCTAAATTTTATAGACATAAATAATGTTTTTTCCAAGTTTGGAAAAATACTTATCGTCCTTTCCTCTACCCCACCTGGAAAAGAGATAAGAGAGCTGAGTGCAAAGATTATTGTCTGGACAACCGTAATGAGTCGATAAAGTAAATGAAAAGAGCACCTAAAATGGGCCAAGACACCTCTGTAACACCACTAGCCCCTCCAATTGCAAATTCATCAACATTTCCCATTAATTCTTGCATCATTTTTCCACTTCTTACATCAAAAATGTTTATCACAATCTTTTAAACAACATCATTAAGTTAGCAGTGCCGCATTAACATATAGAAAAAAGAACACAAGAATAAGAGACCTCACGTTTGCATCATGAGGATTGCTTGATTCATGGCCGCTATAGGTCACCAAATATTTCTCACCCGAGGAAAAATCAATGAGTTTAACCTTCAATTGGCATCACTAAAGTCAAAAACCACCAAGTGGAGAAATAGCCCAAACACAATGTTTAGCAAAAGTCCAAAGTAGAACCTGAGGATGAGCATATCTCATCAAGTGATCAAAGGAAGTTACCCACCCCAGACAACTGCCCCCTACTTGTGGACTGTCGTAACATAAGTCCCAAGAGGAGATCACTGAGCAAAACTTGGAGTCCAGAACTGTGAATATATATACATGTATGGGTCTTCAACATTAAATAGTAGATATAAGAACTCATCAAGAATTACTTTACAAATCATGAAGAGAAGTTTGCACAGGAAATTTAGGCATCTCTTCTCTCCCTATGAGCTCATTCGTGAGCTAGCTAAAGGGAAAAAAGAATCTAAACTAGAAGAAATATACTAGGTATGACTTTCAGATGATAAAGATGACTCACAGGACATTCATAAATAGGTTCAGGCTTTAACTGTCTTGCATCATTCCAGAAAACCTCAGTATCTGAACCAGCACGAATGACAAATTGGTCTCGATCTTTTTCATCAATCAGCCAGTGTTGAAGATTTTCCTATAAGGTAACTGTTAGTAGAGTGAAGAGCTTAATAACAATGAGTATATAAAAGATAGTAATGAAAACAAGATCAGAAGGAAATCCTTCTCCAACTATAAGTTGAGACAAACAAAATTACTTAATGCCTTATTCCTCCCACATTCCTCCTTTATATATCTGACGCCTCTTCCAAGTTAGTTATTGCCCAAATATGCTACCCCTGCCTTATACAGTTATAGTCAGGAATAATCTAGTCTATGACTCAACATTCTTTTTGTGCCTACTATAGACTAGTAGAGGTTTGCCAACGTGGACATCACTATCCACATGAGGTGCTCTATCATTACTCTCCATCTTCAAACAGACCTTGTCCACAAGGTCTGACTCTAGAAATTGACCCTGGAGTTTGATTTGGACACCTAAGTCACCTCCTCTAGATTTTGATTTCACCATTGCACCAGCAGCTGATGGCATGGCTCCACATTATCTCTTAAATCCTGAACTGTACCAATCTTCTCAGGTACAAATTTCTTTTCCACAGTAATTAGATCCTTAGGCAGAGAGGCTGAAACAGGATGTTTTCCAAAAGACTTTTTAAGCTGAGAAATATGAAACACTGGGTGAACTCTGGAGCCTTGAGGTAGTTCCAAGCGATAGACCACCTTACTCAACTTTTGTAGGATTGTGTAAGGGCTAAAATATTTGGATTGGAGTTTACCATACACTGCCTTAGATATAGTTCTTTGATGATGAGGATGTATTTTTAAGAACACCTTGTCTTTAACATCAAATTCAGCTACCCTACAGTGCTTATTAGTTGTTGCTATCATCCTGTCTTGTGCCCTCTGAAGATGAAATTGCAGCTGGCGAAGTATCTCAATTCTGTCATTATGCTCAGCTACTATTGTTGCCACTCGAAACTCGCCAAGCAGGAATTGATCCAAGGAAGGTGGAGCCTGCCATACACAACTTCAAAGGGTGTAGTGTTTGCTGCACTCTGAAAATTGGTATTGTACCAATATTCAGCCCAATGAAGTCATTTGCCCCATGATTTAGGTTGTTTCGAATAGAAACATCTCAAATATGTCTCCAAACACCTGTTTAAGACTTCATTTTAGCCATCCCTTTGAGGATGATAGGTTGTACTCATACTTAGAGTAGCACCCCAGCTCTTGAATAACTCCTTCCAAACGCAATTGTAGAAAATGGGATCCTGATGGCTCGCAATGAAATGAGGCACCCTATAGAGGCAGACAATTTCTTTGGCAAAGATGTCTGTCACAGTTTTTGCAATGTAAGGGAGGCAAAAGCCAATGAAGTGGGTGGATTTACTTAAGTGGTCGACAATCACCAAGATGCTATCAACCTCATTAGATCTTGGTAGCCTCGTGATGAAGTCCATGGATATGTCTTCCCAAACTTTAGACAAAATAGGCAACAATTGAAGAAGACCAGCTGGAGAAAGTGTCTCATACTTGCTACGTTGGCACACCAAACATTCCAAAACAAATTTCTGGATATGGCACATTATGCCTGTCCAATGAACACTAGCTGTTATCCGCTTATAAGTTCGATAGGCCTCGAAGTGGCCACCTTGGGGCGTGGAGTGAAATTCCTCCAACAAGCAAGGGATCTAAAAAGAATTGGCTATATTGACCAATTTGCCAAGTCTATAAATTATGCCCTGTACCATAGAATACTTCAAATACTTGGTTGGAGTCTATTTAATCAACCCTTGTAGTTTCTACAATGTGGCATCTGCAAGGATCTCTTTATCCAGCTCGCCCGACTGTGCCCAATAAGGAATTGTAACTGTCTAAATATGTAATTCCTCACGTTTCCTGGACAAAGAATCTGTCACACAATTTAGTGGCCCTGGTTTGTACTCGATGTCGAAATCATATCCCAAAAGCTTAGCAATCCAATGCTGTTGGGTGGGGGTGATGACCTGTTGTTGTAACAGATAGCATAGACTTCTGTGATCAGTCTTAACCAAAAATTTTTGGCCCACTAAATAAGGTCGCCAGTGCCTGATGGCCATCACCAAGGCCATTAACTCTTTCTCATAAACTGGTTTGGTCAAGTTCTGAGGGGCCAATGACTTGCCAAAGTAAGCGATTGGTCTACTCGCCTACATAAGAACTGCTCCGACCCCACCACTAAAGGCATTCCACTCAAGAATAAAAGATTTTGAAAAATCAGGCGTGGTGAGAATTGAAGCTATAGTGACAGCTTATTGCAAAGCTTCAAAAGCAGTATGTGCTTCCTCACTCCACATGAATTTAACAGCAGCTTCTTTCTTGAGTAAAGCTGTCAAAGGTCTGGCTAGATGACCGTAACCTTGGATGAAGCGATGATAATAGCCAATGAGTCCCAAAAAACCCCAAACTCCCTTGATTGACTTTGGTAATGGCCATTGCAAGATGCTGACAATTTTGATCGAGTCCATAACGAAACCTACAAATGACACGACATGCCCCAAATATTTAATAGAAGTATGCCCAAATTGGCTTTTCTTCTGATTTGCTTTAAACTGATGTTGAGCCAGCTTATCTAAGACAACACACAAGTGCTCCAAATGATTATGCCACAGTGCGCTATAGATGAGAATATCACCAAAAAAACAGGACATACTGACATAGAAAAGGCCGAAACAAGTCGTTCATGGTTGCTTACAAGGTGGTCGATACATTAGTAAAGTCGAAAGGCATTACCTCAAACTTGTAGTGACCAGAATGCATGCAGAATGTAGTTTTTAGAACATCATCCTCCTTCACTTGTATCTAATGATAACCGGAGCGAAGGTTGAATTTGGAGTAGAATCGAGCACTTTAAGTTCGTCCAGTAACTCCCGAATAACCAAAATAGGGTGGCAGTTAGCAAATTTCACGCGATTTAATTCTCTGTAATCGATGCAGAACCTCCAGCTACCGTCTTTCTTCTTAACGAGCAAGACGGGGCTAGAAAATGGGCTTGTGTTAGGCTGAATGACACCCGTGGCAAACATGTTAGTAACTTGTCTCTCAATTTCATCCTTTTGCAAATGCCCGTAATGATAGGGACGGACGTTCACTGCAGAAATGCCAGTCTGAAGTGGATTACAGTGATCGGTTGCACGCCTAGGAGGAAGTTCAATCCGTTCCCCAAAAATTGGGTTAAAATGTCGAATCATTTTGTGTAATTGTCCATGCTGTTCATCAATAAAGTCGTCTCTCTAATCGGTAGCAACAATATGAGTGGCCTCCCATAATAATGCTCCAAAAATCATGCCCTGCATTTTATCCAATGTGTGAGCTAACACGAGAAAATTAGCCAAAGTCATATCTCCCTTTAATCGAATATCTTTACTCTGATGGACAAACTTCATTGTAATAGTAACCCAATCAGCCTCAACGATGCCCAATGTCTCCAACCAAGCTACACCAAGAATTAAGTCCACACCACCCAATGGAAATAAAAAACTATTTACCTAAATATCGAATGTGCACCCCTCTGCATAAACCCGACGTCTCCTTCAAATTCCCATCACCGAGTCACACCCTAATAGGTGCTGTGGGCCCAATAACAAGAACAGCTGTCATTGCAATATGTTTGTCCATAAAACAGTGACTAGCGCCACTATCGACCATAACAATCACCTGAAGAGCACCGATTTGCCCTTTCAATTTCATAGTACGCCCTTGACTTGTCTAACCCATAGCAAAGTATGGCAACTCCAATTGAGTGAGTTGGGGGTCTTCTAGGGCAGAGTCAGCGCCTGATGTGGCATCGACAGTAATATTCCTGCCAACATCTGCTTCATCTTCCTCATCTTCACTAAGAATAATCGAGCACAAAGTCTTATGCTGGCACTGGTGTAGAGGATGGTAGGGCTCCTTACACCGAAAACACAAGCCCTTCTGTCGAAGGTCTTAATACTTCTTTTGGGAATAACAACGAGTCCCACACTTCCTATTGACAACATCTCCTTGAGGAGGTTTGTCAATCGCCGCGAGCCTAGGATAAGTTAGCAATTTATGGGCTTAGCCTGTCTGAGTAGGTGGACCCACTAATAAAGGCCCAGAAGAAGAAGAGCCAACATTAAACCCAGAACGACGAGTATCTAGGAAAGTCATCTTCCTCCTCGAGTGTACTTCCAACGCATATTCTACCTCCTTGGTCAGGTTCATGGTACGATATAAATCAATAGCTTCATGCTAGCGGATATTAACATGGATTTCTTCCTTGAGCCCATTAAGGAATTGCCCGATGAAATATTACTCAGGCCACCCCTTCACTTGGGCGGATTTCTCGACAAACTCCATATAAGCATCAACCGAACCTTGCTGTCGAACAGCTGAGGGGAGTTCATAAGGGTTAGCAGTAAGTGCTCCCCTAAACTGCGTCAATATCTGCTGCTTGACTTCGTCCCAAACCAATAGTTGGCGTCGTTCCTGAAGCCAACCCAACCAATACAATGCATGGCCTTCCATGCAAACCATGGCCAGCATAACCTTCATATTATCAGGCATTTGTTGGATCTGAAACTACTACTCAGCTTGGCATACCTAACTTAATGGGTCGATGTCATTAAAATTCGACAACTCGACCTTCTTTGCGGAGATCTGCACATCATTCAGTGAGATTAGTCGTGTCACAACTCGAGAAGATAAGGGAGCTTCAGTGCTTCAACCATCAGGCATAGCGGAAAGTCCCCTAGTATCATCGGTTGCCTTGCCTTTCAAAACTGCAGCAAGCATTGCTTTGATATTGACTAATTGAGACTTTGTGTCAAGCAACTGAGCTCTTTTCTCGCTGAGCTCAGTGTCCATATCACCCATTCGCTGCTCCATTAATCCCAAACTCCTCTCTACTGTCTCCAGAAGTCCATCCATTCTTGTGGTCGTCATTTGCTCACCACACCAATGTTAGTATAGTGAAGAGCTGGATAACAATGAGTATATAGAAGATAATAGTGAAAACAAGATTAGAATGAAATCCTTCTCCAGTTATAAGCCAAGATAAACAAAATTACTCAATGCCTTATTCCTCCCACATTCCTCCTATATATACCTATCACCTCCTCCAAGTTAGTTACTGCCCAAATATGCTAACCCTACCTTATACGGTTATAGCAAGGAATAATCTAGTATATGACTCAACATTCTTTTTGCGCCTAC
>JAOTJB010000208.1:1159891-1173431 GCA_027123815.1 Erythroxylum minutifolium | reverse complement strand
TGTGTGAGATGTTTCAATAAAGTTTATGTTGTTGATGAACATTGAATGTCTTCCGAATTACTTTTTCTAATTGAGTTGATTGATTTCTAGGTGCGCAACTAGGGATTAATTTGTTCAATAGCTAGATTAATGAAATATGACGTTCAGTTTCGTTAACCACAAGTAGCAATTATGATTACCTTCTTTCGTTAATCACAAGTTGTGCTTTCCTTCAGAGAGTAGAGATCATTTAGAGAACCCAGAAGCAATAAAGGAAGAGCAAGTAGAGTTAGGAGAGGAAGATGTTATAGTTCGAAGAAAGATGGAGGATGTGTAACCTCCTAAGGTAAGCGATGTAGTTCATATTATCACTAACCGAATTTTGTTTTCTTTTCCTAGTTGTTTACAGGTAGAAGAAGAAGAAGAGCAAGAAGAGTCACAAGAAGTGCAATTTTTAGGAGAGCTGATGGCAAGCACGCTGAAGATCAAAGGTAGCAAGCAAGATGTTGAATCTCCATAACCATTGGCATTACTTTTACAGAGACCATCCTGGTGTGAGAAGGGCGATGCCCGAAAAGATGAGTGGACATTAGAGTATAATGGTGAAGTGATGAACTTCCACTCATCAGAAGTCATGAAGCATCGTGCTAATAAAGAGCCTACTTCGAGGGAAGGTGCTCCAGGCTTCTCACGGAGTTTAAGCATGCTTCTTGTTGGACTTAAGCATCCATTTGATAATGGATGATGTACATATGCTAAGGGTCAAGCTTATGACCTTTGATAAGCGCTGAATGGGAGGCACCCCATTCGTATCCCTTCTTTTATGTGTTTTTTATAGCAATTTTTTTTATTTTCAGTTTTAGGTTTAATTCAGTTTAGTTAGGAATTTCCATTCAAATTTTTTTCTCTCTGTCATTTTATTCTTCATCTTTTCATTTTAATTAAAGAAATAAAAAAATAAAAAATAAAAAATAAAAAACGAAAATTTTGGCTTTACCGCCACCTCTCTCATTTCTCCCCCTTATTTCCCCTTCTGTTTTCATCGAATTTTTCCCGTATTGTTCCAAATTGCAGCTGCCGCACATCACCACCCATCGTAAAAATTCTCTCCCACTTGGCCACGACTAACTCACGCCACTCCTACTCTTTATTGCCAACTCACCCATCTACCCTAACTTGTGATTTTGTGCTTGCATTATTGTCTTGTTCTTTTGCAGGTTGTCTTTCACAAAATTAGCACAATGCCAAGAAAGAAGAATGATTCTCGTAGACTGGCCCCTCCAATTCGTTTTGCTGTTGATGCTCTTCCACCACAACCCACTTCTACCACCACATCCGCCAACCCTTTAATTTCGGCACTTCCATAATAGAGAAGCTTTCTTTCAGCTTTTCCTTTATATTTATGCTTCTTTAACATTGAGGACAATGCTGGTTTAGGTGTAAGGGAAAGAATTGGAATTTTGATGTGTGAATATTTTCGATTTTTGTGTGATTTTTAATGAATTTTGTATTGGTTATGCATGTTAAACCATGAAGCTTAGAGTCGAAAATTCTAAGAAGATATTCACTTGATTGATTGCATGTCGTGCATGTATTTCTCTTGCTCATTGGTTTCTTGATTCGTAAAGCTATTATTCAATTGAACCTACGATCATATCTAAGTTGTTGTTTAATAAGAATGCTAGGATACATGTTTCTAGTCATTACACTTAAGAGAAAACATCCCCAATGAATGTTTATTAATGATTGAATTTTATTATCGAGGATCCATTTTAGCGTGATAACATCGGTGACCCGAAAACCAAGGTATTTTCTATTAAATTTTTAGATCCAATTACTTTTATTGATTTTCGATTTTTGTCATCTTTTTCTTTAAATTGTCGTGAATCAAAACCCTCCCCCCATTTCGTTACTTTCTTTTAGTTTTAAACATCGCTAACCTTTACTGTTAAAAATTTCTCTTGGAAACGATATCCACTTACCACTACTACATTCATTTGTATTAGCGTAAGTGATTTCTTTTGAATTTGGTTGCAGGCGACAACAGTGCCAAGAACCAAGCACATGAGTATCATTATGTTAGAGAATTGATCGAGGAGAAGGAAATCAAAACGGCATTCTGTAGATCAAACTTCCAACTTGCTGATTTATTCACCAAGGCATTACCAAAATGGAGATTTGAATCTTTGAGGAAGTTGATAGGAGTGCAGGCTGCACAAAACAAAGGAGGAGCTGTTGATTTGTGTTGTTTCATGCAGCCTGTTGTGCTGAAGTTTATGGAGGAATTTGTAAATTCAGTGAGTGAAGAAGAGAAGCAAAATGAAGAACAAGTTTTCAGTGTTTAAGAGGAAGCTAGAGATGATGATTTTGGCAGCAATTAAAAAAGGCTTGGATCAAAAGAACATAATCCAAATGGTTGAAAATCAGTGTAGGAATGAAGATCAATGCAAGATAAGTGAGAAGAATAAAGCTACATACAATGAAAGATTGAAGAATGAAAAATCAAAAGATGTGCAGAAGTGTAGAGCTGATATTACATCAGCTGAAGAAAAACCTGAAGCAAAGTTATCAATATCTGAAGCAAATTTTGAAGCAAATCCTGAAACAAACACTTGAAGCAATTGAAGAGAAGCCTCGCAAGTCATTGAAGTAGAAGATTTCAAAGTCAAAGTAACACTTGTCATCAAAGGGAATTGAAGTAGTTAAAGCCGAGTATCATTTTTTGTTCCAATAGCATCAAACTTCCTTGTTTTACTTTTTGCAGCTTTAAATCATTAGGAAATCCTTGTGTCAGTTTTTGTTAATGTATCAACCAACAGCTTTACTTTTGTCCTTGCTGAACCAATGAGAGTAAGATACTTGTCAAAATCTTACTCATTAGTTATTTTTCATTTTGAGCCATTGATGTAAGTAGGCAAGAAGTGTGTGAGAGCTAACTTGAAAAAGCTCAAGAACACCTTCTAAAGCAATGTAACAGTTGCAACATATATGAAAAAAAACTATCTTCTTCTCATCATCTTCTGTGTAAAAATTTTCTTACTTTGCTATTGATTCCGAGTGTTATGAATGTGTGTGTAGAGAGTTATGTTGGTAAATTTCTAAAAGTGGAAGAAGCAAATTTGAATGTGCAAAATTTCCATTTCTGAAAACCTCATAGTTTCTATACATCAAGATCTTACAAATACTGATATTCGAATCCTTACAAATACTTGAGAGATACATACATCTTTATTATAGAGTGACATTTACAGAGAACACATTTAGTTTATAGGATGCAAATGTTGTTCTTCTACAAAGTTTTCGGAGTAAGTTCAGTAGCTGCTGGAAGAGTCAATTGAAGTCATCTTCAGGCTTGAGTTTGGAGCAAACTTTAAGTTTAGCTCATCTTTACTGAAGTGCTAGAAGTTCTGTTCTCTTCCACAGAGGCTAGAAATTGAAGCAGACTTGTAGTTCAGGTCGTATTTGTTGAAGTACAAGGAGTCCTGCTCTCACTTTCCACAATTGGCTCCCATTTGCGTAGAGAAAGCCCTTAATTCCTACACCTACCTGGACAATTTCATTTAGATCATCTTCTCTCTACAGCACTTCACGAGCCTTTGTCCTGATGCTGATAAAATCCTGATCAAATTGCTCATAGAAGGTCTCCAAAGCCAGGTAACAAGAGTAACAACTCTATAAATGCCAGGAGCATTGGGCGCAGCAGGGGGAAGGGGCACATATAATGAATATTTGGAAACCGTAAACAGAAATAAGACAAATACACATTATGAGAGAGTAAAACAAGACATACAAAAGTATTCTTCGAATATGAAATGAGCCAGTTTACAGAAGGAAAGTGTTTCCTCTGGGCAAGTTTCTTGTCCAGCCCCCAAAAGACCTACAAAATCAAAATGAGAATATGTTATCATCATATATTAAATTGCCCAATGAAAAGGACTACTGTCTATCATGGTTAAATTACAATTGCACCTGATCATCGTGTTTTCCATTATAACATCCTAAAAAATGTTCTATGTTACCTGGACAAAGCTAAGGGTAGCAAATATGACGGGATCTGAGAAATCTCCTCCAGGAGGAGAAACAACACCAACAATGGTAACACTGTCAGTACGCTCTGGCCCACCAAGACATTTGACCTTCACAGCTCATTCTTAAAATGAGGCTAAACATGCCGCCAAATAAGCAGGGTAACCACTATCTGCAGGCATTTCAGCCTGTAATAGAAATTAAGACAGAATCAACAGTTAGCATAAACTAATTTAAACGTGCAACAACAATAGAAAATCTTCCCTCCATTCAACACCTTGTAAAAAGTTTTTGACTTGTTACAAGGTGGTGAATGAAGGGCAGATTTTCGAGGATGCTACCTACTTAAACATTTTCTACTAAGGATAGGGGATTCTAGCGCTGCTAATTCAATTTCATGTACCCCTCACCCAAGCGTGGTGTTCGCCGCAACCTCCTATCACCATAGTTTCAGGCAAGACCTACCGATACTTTCGTCGTATCATCTAGTTTGGAAAAGCACTTTGAACCCCAAAGCTTCATTCATTACGTGGCTAGCTATAAAAAGTAGGCTCTGTACTAAAAATCTCTAGTTTAACTCCTCAGATGTGTGTTGTGTACTATGTCAAAATGTAGATGAAGACCGAAACCATTTATTCTTTCAATGTGCTTATTCAGAAGTTATCTGGAGTCAGATTCAACAAATGACTGATGGTGTGAATAACTATTATGAGTGGGAACCTACTCTTGGATGGTTTATCATTCAATCCAAATATGTGAAAGTTAACGCAGTGCTACTCAAAATATCATTTATAACTACTATCTACATCATTTGTTAGGAGAGGAACTATCTTATTTATAGGAATGTTGCTATAGGAAAATATCAATTAGTCGACAAGATACTAAACTGCATCCGTGAAATACTTCCGGTGAAAGGGGTTGAAAACCAAGTATCCCCAGTTATGCAATCACGATGGCACCTCCAAAGTGAGTAATTAAACTGTTTGTAATTATAAGCAAGTCCCCCAGTGTGATTCTGTATGGCTAACGTTTAGATAGGAGTTCATCTGGAGGTTGATGATTGACTTCCCTTTGTAATTTTGGCAGTATCTTAGCTATTATTTATCAATATATATTTCATTTTCAAATATATATATATATGAACTAAAATTTAGAGGTGGTATTTGATAATTTAAAAAATGAAAGACAAATGTGATTATTTGTCGAATCTCATTAAAATTCTACGAAATTAGCTTTATTTTTTATTATCTATATTAATAACCAACAACAATAACCAATGCTTCAAAAACTCAACCAGTTCGATCGGTTTAATCGTAAAAACCTTGAACTATATAATTCTTCGATTTGGTTTTAACTTTCTGTTTGATTTACTTTAATAACTCTTGTTGTTAAAAATTGATTAATTTATTAATTAATCAGTTAATTTTTATAAATTAATAAGTTCTTATAAATCAAAATCAATTAATTAATTTTCATTTAACAATTTTTTTCAATTAAACTTTAACTTCTTCGATAGATAAAAACAATCTTTATCAATCAGATTTCAAATTATTTAATTTTTAGCTAATTTTATGACGGTCTAATATCAGTTGGACTGTTTAAACCTTAAACGTTTTATCTTACCAGTTTAACTTTTAGTTCTGTTTTTAAAACATTGACAACAACAATAACACCCAAAGAGAGTTCAGCTGAAACATTAGATTTAGAGAGGTCTAGTAATACTCACCCTTATTTTTACTTAATAGATAGGCTGCGCTCGATATCTATATTTATAACCACTAAATGATAATTATTAAAATTTACAAAATCTTTTTCTTTTCAATTAAGCAATTACATCACCACTCATTTGTGAAAATGCCCCAACCAGTTATGCGGAAGTACAAAGAATAGAAGTAGAACTTCCCCACACAACTGTAGGATCAATACAACTTACAACTATAGATCATTCACCAGATATTCAAATCTTTTCCTTCTGAGAGTAATCTTCCTCATTTAGGTCTGAATGAAATGGCTAATGTCAAAAGGGTAAGCTTCATAAGATGATTTAGAACTGTATAATCTTGAAGCAAACTTTTCATTGGTAGCTTTTGATGGATGAAGAGCATCCCACCAAAAATGGCTACCTCTGTCAGTACATAGTGTTAGTAGAGGAATGCAAGCTGGTGTTCCTGGAATCACTTCACAACACGAGGCATTTATGACCTTAAATCCTGTAAACAGAAAGCTTTCAGTAACCATAGAATCTATTAGAGCTTGAAAGAAGAGCAAGGTGTTTGTGTACCAGAGACCAAGCTTGAATATATCTTAAAGGCATCGAGATAGATGAATTTGGCATTGGCTAGAGCTTTGTTGAGGTTATCTACTAAGGGACGAAGTTTGCTGTTAAATATCTGCAGATTGTTGTTAACCTCATCCACATATGAAGATTCGTTCGTGCCAGTCAATTTTCAGACAGCCATTGGAGCACAGCCTAGAGGACCGATTCCGATTAGGGCTATCTTCCTTGCTCCAAGATCGTGCAATGTCTAGTTCCAACAAAGAACCATTGACGGTAGTAAGTCATATTAGTATTAAGGATGGCAAGAAACGAAGGTTGTGAACTTAATTATGTTCATGGCATTAGGATGTCAATTATAAGTAGGAATCCACGTTGGAAAGAGATGGAATTAGTGAAGGACATATAAGTAGAAATGACCGATAAACCTAATGCCTTAAGGTTTTAGGATGAAGTGTGGTGTCAAAACCTACAAGTATATTTCATTACTAGGCCTATGATGTAGATCTCCTATAAAAGTGAGCTTTCTAGATCCAACAAGTGATATCAGAGCTGATAGTTCGACAAGGGACGAATATGGAAATAGTAATCAGATCCTGTGGTTGCCTCCCCACAAAGAAGAGTAAGGTGTCAACAATTAGAAGATTCTGAAGTCAAACCTGTAAGAAATCAGGAGACAAATTAGCAATAGAATTAGTGGAGAATATTTTTGTAATTAATACTTACCATAGATAGGAGTTAGGTAATTATATAATTAGACCCTATGTACAAGTTTTGAAGTTGTGAATCAATTCTCACAATTTACTGAATGTTACCATCCTAATATGGTATCAGAGCGATGTTCTTTGGTTCTGAGACCTATAATCCAGTGCTCATCATCTACCATCAGCCTATTTTTTTGAAACACAGTCAAACCAGAAACATTCGAAGTTTTTCCAAACCTACAAAAATTTTCCAGCCATGTCAACATCTGACAACAATGAATTAACCATGCAACTTGCAAACCTGTTATGCAATAATCTCAATGGCCAGACAACACAATCCATTTCCGACACTTTGTCAATTGGACTCAAACTTGATGGGGACAATTACCAGTTATGGGCGCGACTTATGAGAATTGCAATTGGTGGTAGAGGCAGGGTTCAACACATCACAGGCGTGCCTCCACCACCAGCAGAAATTGAACCAGATTTCTTGAAGTGGGAACAGTCAGATCTGATTGTTTTCTCATGGTTGATACAAAATATCGACCCAAAATTGGTGAACAGGGTGGCTGAGTATCCAATGGCCAAAGCTCTATGGGATGGGCTGGCCATTACATACGGGAGTGGAGCAGACTCTCTTCAGATTTATGATCTCCACATGAAAGCCAACAAACAAACTCAGGGGCAGTATACATTAGAAGAATATTGGAATATACTCCAATCCATCTGGATGAATATCGATAGAAGGCAGCCTAATCCGATGGGATGTTGCGAAATTGGAGTCACAAGGTACAATAAAATTGTACAAGAACATAGATTATATCAGTTTCTCTCTGGTTTGGATGACAAATATGACAGTGTCCGGCGAGATATTTTGAAACAAGAATCCCTTCCCTCAGTTGAATCTGCATATGCCACCGTGAGAAGGGAGGCTGCCCGGCTCCAAATCATGAAGTGGACAACCATCAGCGATGCAGATCCCTCATCATTGGGGATAGGAACGGGTCTATCAGCAAGGATAACCGGAGACAAACCTAGAATTGAAATCGGACAACAGACAGCAAAGGGGCGACGCTCGGATAACGGCGGGAAGCCATGGAAATCGTCATCGCGTGAGGATAAGTCCAATCTACAGTGTTCCCATTGTGGAATGAAAAAGCATACCATAGAAACTTGTTTCAAGCTCATCGGCTACCCAGAGTGGTGGGAAGACAACCACAAGCTGCCATCTAATCGCGCCGGAAATAGCAAGGCTGCCGCTGCGATTGGCATCCCGGAAGTCACCGACACCAGCAGCGGCAACCGTGATGCAAAAATCGAAGGGGGTAGCGGTGGAGATCAGACAAGTTTTGCGGTAGTGGCTAGAGAGACAATGAATCCTAATGAGATGCATCAACGAGGTATCAGTCAACATCCGGGAAAAATGTCCAAATGGATTTTTGACTGTGGTGCAACTGACACCATGACACATGACCCAACAGACATTATAGCCCCAATTTTTTCCCACAAAACCCATATTCAGTCGGCCAATGGGGGTTATCCGAAGTTAAAGGGGCTGGAACAATTGAAATATCTCCGAAGTTGAAACTCTCAAATTGCCTTTATGTCCCATCACTATCGTGCAAATTATTATCTCTCAGTCATGTTACGAAAGAACTCAATTGTGTGGTACTAATATATCCCAAATTTTGTCTTTTGCAGGACATTCATACGCGGGAGATAATTGGGCGTGGTACTGAGCGAAGGGGTCTGTACCTTGTAGATGAGGTGGCTCACCAGGGAACTGCCATGCTGGCTCACGAAACACCTGACCGACAGATTTGGCTATGGCACCGACGTCTAGGTCACCCATCCTTTAGCTATCTAAAATTACTATTTCCTACCTTGTTTCAGAATAATAATGTTTCAGTTACTTGTGAAACTTGCATCCTCGCCAAAAATCATAGAGTATCTTTTCATTCAAATAATACTCGGGTGAACTCTGTGCTTTCTTTAATACACTCAGATGTGTGGGGACCAGCCCCACACTCCAATAATAGCCAGTTTCAATATTTTGTTTTATTTATGGATGATTATTCTTGCATGACTTGGGTGTATTTTCTTAAACACAAATCCGAAGTCTCGGCCAAATTCTTTGCTTTTTATAACATGGTTCTCACTCAATACAATAAAAAAATTCAAATTTTATGGTCTGATAATGGGGGGGAGTATGTTAATAGCTCTATGAAATCTTTCTGCCTGGACAAAGGACTTATACATCAAACTACATGTCCCAACACCCCTCAACAAAATGGTGTTGCGGAACGCGAAAATCGCATTATTCTTGAAATGACCAGGGCTGTGATGTTTGAATCTCATATACCTAAATCCTTCTGGCCAGAGGCTGTAGCCACTTCAGTTTACCTCATAAACTGTCTCCCTACTAAAATACTTAACCATAAAACCCCACTTCAAGTCTTAGCCACTCAAACCAATATCCCACCAACCCTAACTCTTCCTCCTCGCATCTTTGGGTGTTCAGTCTATGTCCATATTCCCAAGGTAGAACGCAACAAACTTGATCCTTGTGCTCGAAAGTGTGTCTTTGTGGGCTATGCTGTTCACCAGAAAGGGTACCGTTGCTATGATCCTGAAACTCGTCGCGTTCATATCACTATGGACTGTGACTTCCTTGAATCCGAGTATTTTTATGCTCACCAACCTAGTGGTCAGGGGGAGAATGTAGATGATCCACTACATTGGTTAAATAGCCTGATCTCGACAGAAGGAGTTCCAACAGAACCAGTAAGCGGAACCACCGAGCCACCTTATGACAGGGAACAGATTCATGAGCCAAGTACAACAACCAATGGTACTCCTTCGGTGGATGTCCTACAAGAGGTAAGTTCCACACAATCTCCGGTTATTGCTTCCACTAATGATGCTAACCATGACAGCTTGACTTCTGAGCCTCTAATTGAAGAAACAGAAAGATATGTCCTACCACAAAGGAGCACAAGAGGAGTGCCACCAAAAAGGTACTCACCAGAACACATATCGAGAGTATCGAGATACCCAGTGGGAAATGCTGTCAGGGGGAGCTTCTCGGAGGTAGCCAAGGTGTTTACCACGACACTCTATACAGAATCAATTCCGAGAACAGTGGAGGAAGCAAAACAGAAGAAAGAATGGTGGCAGGCAATGAAAGTGGAGATGGATGCCCTTGAACGAAATAAAACTTGGGAGAAATGCTTACTCCCAGAAGGGAAACATCTAGTAGGTTGTTGGTGGGTTTTTACAGTCAAACATAAAGCTGATGGTACAATTGAACGGTACAAGGCTCGATTAGTGGCCAAAGGTTACACTCAAACCTATGGCATTGATTACTCAGAGACCTTCTCCCCGGTGGCCAAGATTGATACAATTCGAGTGTTGTTCTCTGTAGCAGCAAATCAAGAATGGCCACTTCTTCAGTTTGATGTAAAAAACGCCTTTCTTCATGGAGATCTCAGGGAAGAAGTGTACATGGAGGCACCTCCAGGTTTTTCAGATGATTTTCAGAAGAATGAGGTATGCAGACTGAAGAAGGCACTATATGGACTTAAGCAGTCCCCACGAGCTTGGTTTGGAAGGTTTACAATGGCAATGAAGAGATATGGGTACAGACAAAGCAATGCTGACCACACCTTGTTCCTGAAGCAGCGAGGAGGACTCATTA
This sequence comes from Erythroxylum minutifolium, assembly GCA_027123815.1. Classification (NCBI taxonomy): domain Eukaryota; kingdom Viridiplantae; phylum Streptophyta; class Magnoliopsida; order Malpighiales; family Erythroxylaceae; genus Erythroxylum; species Erythroxylum minutifolium. The sequence goes on along the minus strand of JAOTJB010000208.1, from coordinate 1,162,750 downwards.
CCTGTTTGATCATATACGTGGATGATATGATTATAATAGGAAGTGACATTGAGGAGATTGTCCGATTAAAGGAGAACCTGTTCATAGAATTCGAAATGAAAGATCTAGGTGGGCTGAAATACTTCTTAGGCATCGAGGTGCTAAGGTTAAGGAGAGGGATCTTTATATCTCAGAGAAAGTATGTACTTGATCTTCTGGCTGAAACCGGCTTAGTTGACTGTAAGCCAGCAGAAACTCCAATGATGATGAATCATAGACTACGAATAGAAGAAGGAGCTGAGCTAACAGACAGGGAACGGTATCAAAGGCTTGTTGGGAAATTGATCTACCTAGCATATACAAGACCTGATATTGCTTATGCTGTGGGAGTTGTGAGCCAGTTTATGCACCAACCACAGGCAAATCATATGGAAACGACGTTGAGAATTGTGCGATATCTGAAAGGAACAGTCGGAAGAGGAATATTTTTCAGACAGAATGGGCATCTAGATGTTGAAGTATATACCGATGCAGACTGGGCAGGTAATCCCAATGATCGGAGATCTACTTCAGGGTATTTCACCCTAGTTGGGGGTAATTTGGTAACTTGGAGGAGCAAGAAACAGAAGGTTGTGGCTCTGTCTAGTGCAGAAGCAGAATTTCGAGGAATAGCAAAGGGTTTGCATAAATTTTGTGGGTCAAGAAATTGATGACTGAAATTGGATTCACACCACAACTTCCGTTCCAGCTGAGATGTGATAATAAAGCAGCAATTAGCATCTCCAAAAAACCAGTGCAGTATGACAGGACCAAGCATGTGGAGGTAGACCGCCACTTTATCAAAGAGAAACTGGAAGAAGGAACGGTTGATCTATTTTTTGTTCGATTGGAGGACCAACTAGCCGATATCTTGACCAAAGCTGTCAATGGGAGGATATTCAATTTAATTCTACGCAAGTTGGGCATTGGTGATCCCACTACTCAACTTGAGAGGGAGTGTCAGCAACTAGAAGATTCTGAAGTCAAACCTGCAAGAAATCAGGAGACAAATTAGCAATAGAATTAGTGGAGAATATTTTTTGTAATTAATACTTGCCATTAATAGGAGCTGGGTAATTGTATAATTAGACCCTATGTACAATTTTTGAAGTATGAATCAATTCTCACAATTTACCAAATGATACCATTCTAATATTTAACTCACATGTAGTTGATGCTAGGCTTCGATATTCTGCTTCTGCTGAAGACCGACTGACTGTTGTTTGTTTTTTTGTCTTCCAAGATATGGGTGATTTGCCAAGGAACACACAAAATCTGGTTAGGGATCATCGACAGAAGACGCAGCTCGCCCAGTCCGAATGCGAGTATGCGATAAGTCTTAGATCTGAATCTGCCATGTAGAATAAACCTTGGTTTTGTGTTCCTTTGAGATATTTGAGGACATGTTTGACAGCATCCCAGTGTGATTGTTATGGTGTTTTCATGAACTGACTGAGTTGTTGTATGATGTAGGTAAGGTCTGGTCTCGTAAAGTTCAGGTATTGCAGTCTTCCGACCATCGTCCTGTAGCACTCTGGGTCATTGAGTGGTTTGCCCTCATTGATGGTGAGCTTTCTTCCTGGGACTATCGGTGTCACGCATGGTTTGCAATTAAGTAAATTAGTTTCTTGTAGGATATCCCTCACATGCTTACCTTGATTGAGGATCATTCCTACTTCTGATCTAGCTATCTCAACTCCTAGGAAAAATTTTGCATACCCTAGGTCTTTGATTGTGAATGCCTTGTTGAGATCTTGCTTGATAGTGATTAGATTTTCTTCTTCTGCTCTAATAATAAGAATATCATCCACATAGATGACGATGGCAATAAAATTTGAACCTTGGCCTTTGGTGTATAAGCAATAATCTGACTCTAATTTTGTGAAACCTAATTTCTGTAGTTGCATAGTCAGCTCCTTGTGCCACAGTCTGCCTGCTTGTTTGAGTCCATAAATGGACTTCATTAGTCTGGAGACCTCTCCCTCCTTTGCTTTCTTGTAACCTTGTGGTGGTAGCATGTATAGTTCTTCTTCTAGGTGTCCATGTAGGTATGCATCATTAATGTCACATTGTAGTATAAGCCACTTCTTGATTGCAGCTATAGCTTGGAATGCTCTTATTGTCACAACCCGAGCTACAGGTGCAAAACCTCTGAGTAATCCACCCTTTCTCTATGATTGAATACTTTTGCCACTAGCCTTGACTTTAGCTTGTCGACAGATATTTGACTTTGTATACCCATTTTGATGCTATTACCCGCTTCCTTTTAGGTAGTTGTGTTAGGACCCAAGTTTGGTTATCTTCTAGAGCCTCTATCTGTGCATCCATAGAGTCCACCCATTCTTTTGACTTTCTTACTGTCTCATAGGATATAGGTTCAAAAACAGTAGACATATTCCTAATGAAGTCTTTGTAATCTTGTTTATATGCAACATGAAAGCCTAAGTCTTTGTCTTCTGTTGTTCTTGTAGGACTAAGAACTTTAAAAATGTTGTTAGCCTTATCGGGGACAGAAGTGGAGTGATGAGCAGTGGCTTGGTGGATATAGTCATCAAGGTATTTTGGTAAGGTATGGGTTCTCTAGCTTCTCCTGACATTTGTATCTGTAGTGGTGTCTTGATTGATGATAATGTCTGGTTGTGGTTGTGTTTCTGTGGTTTCTGGTGTGTATTCAATACTTTGTGTGTAACATTCCGTCTCCAGATAACGGGTTGGATTATACAAATGGGTACACGAGAGATTAATCGGAGAAATTAGGAAAACTCATCTCATGCTCATGCATTTGTGAACAGTGATATGTGCACATGAAAAATGTCTGTACATGCATTCATGACATTCTTC
>JAOTJB010000208.1:1108545-1118692 GCA_027123815.1 Erythroxylum minutifolium | reverse complement strand
TCATATAAACATGATATTAAACCATGAAATAGGCAACAGAGAGGTGTGCTACTAATGTGGCATGTATAGGCACCCTGCCTATACATGTATAAAAAGCAAAGCAAGGCATGAGAAGTGACCACTTCTCCAACATATATAATTTGGGGTGAAGGAATCACCTAAACTTTTCATGAAAGGAACAAAGAGTAGTTGATGTAGACAGATTAATAAGACTACTTGGATTTTAAAATAAACCTTAAATTTCAATAACAACCACCACAAGACGAGGGGATGGAGGAGATGTTAAAGCAATTCATGTATTCTGTTAGTGCTCAATTAAGATAAGTACTGCAAATATAGGGAGCAAGCATCTAGGACTTTTATAATAAATTACCCAAATTGTTTCAAATGACTAATGCATTCATTCACAATTTGGAGGTATAAGTATGCCAATTAGCTAAAGTGCTAGGAGAAAGAGAATAAGGAAAGCTTCTGAATAACACCAAAGTTAACTCCAAAAATCAAGTTTGTACCATCACATTAAGCAGTAGCAAAAAAATTGAACATGATTTTCTAAAAGATATAGAAGCGCTGAAGTAGAAAAAAGCTTAGGACTAGCTTGAGAATGAAAGAAGCATAAGAGAAGAGGTACTAGTCTTAACTACATCAGGTGCTAGTATTGATATAGAAATCGTGAGTTGAGGCAACAAAATGGAACCAGAATCAGTTCTAATTTTAATTGGTGTTAGTTACGAACAAAGGCCAACCTATATGAAGCTATATGTGATGCCAATTCCATACTCTTAAAGGCTTAAGAAGAAGAATTAACAAAATGGATTCAATAAATTTGGAGGTCTATAGAAAATTAAACATCATATATCCTTTGCTAAAAAATTAGCTAAAATGGCTTTATACGTAAAGTTCTTGAAGGAGATCATCTTCAATAAGAAAAAATTAGATGAGTATGCTATGGTGTTTTTGATTGAGGTGGGTAGTATTATCTTGAATAATAAGTTACCTATAAAGTTAAGGATATTGGAGTTTTATTGTCACTTATAAATTTATTTATTCAAATTTTATTAAATATTTATGTGACTTAGATGCTAGTTCAAATCTAATGTCTTTGTCCAATTTTTACAAGCTAGGGATAAGAGACCTCAAGCCAATGCACATATCACTTTACTTGGTGCATTGTTCTATTAAGTATCCTACTGGGGTTGTGGAAGACCTACTTATGAAAGTAAGGAAATTTATCTTTTTAACTAAATTTTTAGTGATGGATATAGAGTATTATGTTGGGGGTTCTCGTCATCTGAGGGAGACCTATCTTGGCTACTTGTGGGATAGTTATTGATGTTGCTAAGGAAAAGCTTACATTTAGTGCGAAAAAAGATGTAGTAGAGTTCCACATGTGAGATCCCACATCGGTTGGGAGGAGAACGAAGTACACCTTATAAGGGTACAGATACCTCTTCCCCATATATAGATGTGTTTTTGGTAATGTTGTCGCCTGCAACCAAATTAAAAAGAAACCAACTTCCGCTAATATAAATTAATGTAGTAGTGGTAAGTGGATATCGTTCTCACGAAGAATCTTAGCGGTAAAGGAGTTACGAATTCGAAACAAAAAAAAGTACCGAAATGGGGGGTTTTAATTTAAATTACGACTTAAACAGAATTTAAATAAAATACAAAATAGCAAATAGCAAAACAATGAAAATATAACAATTAATAAGAACGAATCTTGGCTTCCGGTCTCCTTTATTATTGAACTTGCGTTGATCATCAATACTAAAAATAACCAATTTATCAGTTAAGCATTCATCATGGTAAATTTTTCTACATATTTTCTCTTATGTTTAGTTATCCAAAACATGTTTTTGAATTAAACCTTATTAATTAATAACCTGGATACGATCTCAGATTCAATTAATCAATAGATTTACAAACCAAGAAAATCGACGAACTAGACAACATACATACGATGTATATTTAGCCTAGACAATTATTTTTCCTAGAATTATGTCCCTAACGTAGTAGACAAAAATCCTAATCGCTACTTTTGATTAAAAGAATTGAATGTCAACCTGTTTAATCTAGCGATTGATTGAATAAAATCATAAACTAGTTGCGCACTTAGCTGTAAAATCAAACAATCAAATAATAACCCAAAAAAATAATTAATACTTGACTGATAAATCAATTGAAACAAAGAACAAAAGTCTCACAACATTCAGAGTTCAATAATTAGGATTCCATAACCCAAGAAAAAGATTTACGTACTCATAATGGAATTGAATATAAAAGAAATAACCAAATATATTGTCTCCATCCCCGGTCTTTATAGAACTTTCGAAAATATGTAGCAAAGTACTGCAGAAATTAAAAGACAATAGCTGCGTGAACAGTAACGCAAGAACAAAACACTGCAGAAAATATGAAACTAATCCTGAGGTGGCTGGTGGTTGTCGAAAGCAATAAGGAAGAATGCAGAAAAATATGAAAGACTAATTATGTTTGACCAAAACAGAAGAAATAGTGCAGAAACGTAGACTATCTAAAGTGGATGATGAAAAGCAAGAAGAAAGACTATCCTAAAGTGGTTGTTGAAAACACAAAGAAAAACACTGCAGAAATAAAAGCCTCCTATGTCTATCGAAAAGCAAGAAGAAAGAATGCAGAGAAAAAATATGAAAGACTACTCCTAAGGTCTGCATGAATAGTGTACGTGAACAGTACACGTTTTTATCTTCTTCTTTTTTATTTCTTCTCTTCCTTCTTGTGATCTTTAGCAGATAATCCTTATCCTCAAGTTCAAGTTGCAGATCTTTAGCAATCTAATCTTCCAAGATTATGAAAATCTCAAACGAATCAGATTTGAATTTGAAAACCAAATCTGCAGAATCTGTTCCCATCCTTGCACGTGGCCACACCTAGTGACTGAATTGCTGCCAGATTTGAAATTTCAGATTTTCTTCATTTCTTTTTCATCTTTTCGATTCAATTTCATCTCTAAGGTGTTGAAAATCATCTACAAACAATTATAAGACAATTCCATTAATTTTGAACAATAATTTCAACACATTAGAGAGAATTAAATACAAAATAAGCACAAATTGATAACTTAACAAATTCCCCCACACCAAACCTTTGCTCGCCCTTGAGCAAACATAGCAAACTACTACACTTTATCAATCCGTCCTTTAGAAGATTAAATACACACATTCTATTAACTTGAGCCAATAAGACTTAAGTTGCAACACATATCATAATCGCTTTTCACCAACGCAAATAAACGAAGTCAAAATAAGATATCTTTGTTCAAAAGCAAATATGAAATCAAAATGAATTCTTCTCACAGATTTCACTCTTACACTCAAGTGTTTGAGGGCAAAGTGTTTCTCTCAAATCTCTCTCTAATATATTGCACTGCTATAGGCTTGCAATTTCAACAGTTATCATTCATTCAGATTACATGAGCTAATAGATCATAGGGACTTTATTCCGAGTTGTAATGGGGCTAGGTTCACAGGTGAGGTAAAAATGGCAAAAGGTTAATCACAAGCATTCACAAAGTATCAAGTAAAAGGGATACTCAACTTAAAATTTTGAGATAAAGACTTGACACAAAGGGTTACAACTACTCATACTAACTCCTGCTACTATGCTTTTTTCTTCTCTTTTTTTCATCTTTCTTCTCTTTTTTTTCTTTTTCTGTTTTTTATTTAAATTTTTTTCGTTTTCTTTTTGAATAACGCTAAACACACGGAAAAATAGTAAAAACAAGAAAAATTGCTAGCAGCAAAATTTGATAAACACATGAGTAGAAGAACTTATAACAGTATCTCAGAATAAAATACAAAACAAAAGTCCCAAATTACTCAATGTTTCATTCAACTTGTGATAGGGTAAGGCTAATGGGGCTTTTGGGTTTTAAAAATAAGGTGATTGATTGAAAAATAAAGATAAAGGCTCAAAATTGTTTGCAACGGAAAATTAATTAGGTGGGTCATTTTTAAGCTAAAGGGTTTAAAAATAAGGAAGGCCTTAATCATGTCTATATCCCATGTAATCAAATAAATTCAAACCGGTTCCATGCAAGTTCTGAAGGCAACATGGATAGAGGAGCATCACACCATTCAAAGAAATAGCACGATATAAAGATGATGTCATTTAGGCTCAACTTTCGCTCACAGGTTTAACTTAAGCATTCACTTCAATTCCACACATTCCTCATCACTCAAATGTCAAAATTTTGACTAAGTCTATAAGATAAGTTATTGCAATCAATCAACATGATTCACCTTAAAACTCACTTAGCCCAATTTAATTTCATACATATACTCAATCTCATCCGAACTAATATGATAAAGCTTGATTGCTTACATGCATAATGAACATGAAAGAATCGAAAAAAATCACACATAAAAATTAAAAACAAGGTGCACACATATAATCCAATTCCTTCCCCCACACCTGGGCCAACTTTGTCCTCAATGTTAGGACATAAGATCAAAGAAGAAAAAATATAAAAGAAAAGAAAAGAGGAAAGAATGCTTCTTTATTTGTGAAAGCCGAAATCATGGTGTTGGCAGATGTGGAGGTTGGAATCTTTGCTGTTTGAAGAAAGCGAGCTGGTTGGTTTCCAATCTGTTTAATCTGCGCTCCATGTGTTGTAGCAGTGCTAAAATAGTCGGATCACTTGTTGAAGGATGTGTTGTGGTGGGATCAAATTGTTATGAAGTTGTGGTTGTAGAGATGTTTGTATTGGCAGTTCTTCTTCTTCACTGATGTGGACGAGGGGCAGGTTGTATAGTCGGTCCAGGTGGGGCAAATGTGTATGCATCCACTTCGGCTGTAACTACAAGTCCCATCCTGTACAAACACTCACAATCCAATGGTTTCATCTCACAAGCAACTGTGAGGTTAATGTTCTCAACATCTAAAACTTCCACATTAACGGCAAGTTGAGTGATATATGAACCTAGGATTAAAGCTGGATTTTGCCTTTTCAAAATAGAATGCATTTGAGTGAGCATCCAAAAACCAAAATTAATTGAGACATCATTTTCCATGCACCATAGAAAGAAGAATTCAGCTTTTGATAAGACACCAGCAGTTTGTTAACAACCAAAAAAATTGTAAACCAGAAAACGATGCATTTACTTTAAAGCTGGTTTACGAAGAAATGAACTTTTGGAAGTGCAAGGGTTATATCTTTCAGAATCAACAGACCATTCTGACCATAGTGCATAGGGATTAAATTCAGGCACATAATCACAACAACCATTTAAAAATGCATCACTTTTAGCCATAGATTTTGTCACAAATTTCATTATTGCACAAAATGAAGCAACCGAAAATTAATGCCACTTATTCATAAGCTTACACTCAATCATGCCAGGTGTAAACAAGGTGAAATTTGGATCATCTATTTTGAATTGAAAAGTGGCACAAAATTCCCTAGTTAATTCCACATATGCAGGGCAACGAACACTAATATAATTCAACCAACCCATTTTATCCACATAATGTTGGATTTCGAAACGAATATTCAGAGTGTCCAATGTGTCATCATGTATAAACTTACAAGGATTTATATGCTTATCACAAACAAGTGTAAATCTATTCTAATCACTTCTCTGATGAAATAAGTTAAATGTACTAACTGTCAATTGCAACCTACTATGAAAAACAACATTTTTACCTTTTCTACTGCGGCTGCATGTTGTAGTAGTAATTCTGCCACTGTCCGCTTACACATTCTGTTCATTGTATACTGTTTCTGGTTCTACGTGTGCATGCTATGTGTTTCCCCTACTTCTAGTTGTTACTGGTCCACAGTTGTGTTATAAGAGGTGGATTCTTCTGGAATTTCTGTTGATTATGTAGGTGGGGATAATAGTGGGGGTGATTCTGGACTGTCGTCAACATAAATGGGATGGGTTGGAGAACAATGTTACTGCAATAGTTTTTTTTAATTCGTAGGGTATTGAGATGGCTTAAACGTCTAGGAGGCATGAAGCTGGCTTGTGGGCATACTTACAAGCGTTGGGCGTGTGCTGAGACAATTTGTCGAACAGTTGGTGGGTATGTTACTTTTCTTTCTCTTTTTTTGCTGTTCTTCTCTCTATTCACGCACCTCTGCTCTTAATTTCGCCGCACCTCATCTCTTTATCTATTTTTCCACAACTCATCTCTTCTTCTATTTTTCTGCAACTCTTCTCTCTATTCTGTTTTGCCGCAACTCTTCTCTCTATTCTTTCTTTCACTGTTGAGTGCTGGATGGCGTTGGAGATAAGAGAACAACAATAGATGTGATTGAAATTACTGGATGTCGAGAGTAATTCTTCCTTATGGCATGGTTGTACTCCTTGAAATGCAGATCTAAAAGTGACACAATAAACAACACGACACTAGCCAAATCACAAGTTAGGGTTGGATGGGTTTTCGGTTAATGATAAGTTAAGAGATGGGTGTTGTGTGTAATGTGTGTTGTAGTGTGCACTAAATTGGAATTGATTTGTGGAATATGCAGTGAAGAACAGTGGTGAGAGAAAACAAAGCAAAGATGAAAAGATGAAAATTAAAATGAAAAAATAAAAATGTGAAATTAAATTCTAACTGAATGAAATAAACATACTGAAATGAAAATAAAAATTGCTAAAAATAAATAATTTAAACAAACCTGAAAAATTTAGGGGTTCCCCCGAATGCGCTTCTTTAAAGTCGTTAGTTGGACATGTTTCGTTACTTACCTAATCAGAAATAGGTTGGGGGTACCAACTCTATTTCTTCCACTTGCTCGACCGAAAAGTTTTCATAATATAGCTTCAGGCAGTGTCTGTTAACTTTAAATACTTTAGAGGTATCTAGACTTTGAATTTCTACCGCACCATGAGAAAAAACATTAGTAACAATAAACGGTCCAAGCCAGCAAGATCGTAATTTTCTTGAAAATAACTTAAGCTTTGAATGATAAAGAACTTTTTGTCCAATGGAAAAATATTTCCTAGAAATCATTTTATCATGAAAAGCTTTAGTTTTTTTCTTATAAATTTTCACATTTTCATACGCCTCGTTATGAATCTCCTCTAATTCTTGCAATTGTAATTTCCTATTGTTACTAACCTCTATCTAATCCATATTCAACAGCTTCACAGCCCAATAAGCTCTATGCTCTATTTCTACAGGTAAATGACATGGTTTACCGAGCACTAATTTGTAAGGTGACATACCTATAGGAGTTTTATACGCAGTTCGGTGTGCCCACAAAGCATCGTCCAATCATAAACTCCAATCCTTTCAGTTCGGATTCACTACTTTCTCTAACATGGATTTGATCTTTCTATTGGACACCTTAGCTTGCCCACTTGTCTGTGGATGGTAGGCTGTAGAGACGTGGTGTGTGATATCACATCTTTTCAATTAAGGATTCAAAAATCTTGTTACAGAAATAGGTTCCTCGATCGCTAATGATAGCTCGAGGCATTCCGAACCTAACAAAAATATTTGATTTAACAAAATTAATAACAGTTTTAGCATCGTCAGATATAGTAGCCTTAGCTTCAACCTATTTCGAAACGTAATCTACAGCCAACAAAATGTAGTTCTTACCAAAGGAGGAAGGGAAAGGACCCATAAAGTCTATTCCCCAAATATCAAAAACCTCACATACTAGAATGTTCGTGAGTGGCATTTGATTCCTCAGTCCCAAGTTACATGTTCTTTGACAACGATCACAAGAATTGCAAAACATGTAAGAGTCATAAAACAACTTAGGCCAAAATAGTCCACATTTAAGAATTTTTCGGGCAATCCTTTTGGGACCAAAATGTCCCCCACACACAGATGAATGAAAAAAATGTAAAATAGAAGGAATCTCATCATCTGTGACACGACTCCTAACAATCTGATTAGAACAAAATTTCTATAAATAAGGTTCATCCCAAATATAATATTTAGCCTCTCGCTTAATTTTATCTCTTTCAGCTTTAGATAAATCGCAAGGTAAAGGCTTAGTCACCAAATAGTTTACTATATCCGCATACCATGGAATTACTAATTGAATTGCGAAGAGGCTTTCATCTGAAAATTTTTCGTGAAGAACATCAGATGTGGTACTCGGATTGATCCTACTTAGATTATTGGCTACCAAATTTTCAGCTCCTTTCTTGTCGCAGATTTCTATATCAAATCCTTGAAGCAGTAAAATCCATCAAATCAATCTTGGTTTGGCTTCTTTCTTGTTCATCAAATACTTCAAAGCTATATGATCTGAATAGATGATCACCTTTGTCCCTAACAGGTATGACCGAAACTTCTGCAATCTAAAGACGATCGCTAAAAACTACTTCTTCATCGTAGAATAATTTTTCTAGGCATCATTAAGTGTCATGGATGCATAGTAAATAACATGAGGTACCTTGTCCACTTTTTGGCCCAACACAATGCCAATTGTATAATCTGAAGCATCGCACATCAACTCAAAGGGCATGTCCCATTTTGGTGGCTAAATAATCAGCGCTGTAGTCAGTCGCTCCTTGAGTTCATCAAACACACTTTTGCATAGCTCGTCAAAATCAAACTTTACATCTTTTTGGAGTAGTCTACACATGGGTTGCGCAATTTTGGAGAAGTCCTTGATAAATCGTCGATAAAATCCTGCGTGACCAAGAAAAGACTGAACCTCCCGCATAATCGTGGGGTAAGATAAAGCTCGAATAACATCTATCTTAGCTCTATCGACTTCAATTCCTTTTAAAGAAACAATATGACCCAAAATAATGCCTTGATCAATTATGAAATGACATTTTTCATAATTTAAAACCAAATTGGTTTCAATGCAACGTTTTAGCACTTTTTTAAGATTGACAATGCATGTTTCAAAAGACTCTCCATAGACTGTGAAATCATCCATAAAAATTTCCATGCAATTTTCCACAAGATTAGAGAAAATACTTACCATACACTGTTGAAATGTCGCGGGTGCGTTACACAATCCAAATGGCATTTTTCAGTAAGCAAAGGTGTCGAATGGATATGTAAAGGTTGTCTTCTCTTGATCCTTAGGTGCTACCAAAATCTGGTGGTATCCTGAATAGCCATCTAAACAACAATAGTGAGATTTACCTGCAAGTTTTTCAAGCATTTGATCAATAAATGGAAGTGAAAAATGATCTTTTCTAGTAACCGAATTAAGCTTCCTGTAATCTATGCATACTCTCCAACTATTTTGAACACGAGTTGGTATTAACTCACCATTGCTATTTTCAATCACAGTCACACAAGTTTTCTTTGGAACAACCTACTCCAGACTTACCCAATTGCTATCCGAAATTGGATAAATAATACCAGCGTCAAGAAGCTTCAAAATTTCTTTCTTCACGACTTCTATCATGGGTGGATTTAGACGATGTTGTGGTTGTCTGACCTCCTTCGCTTCATCTTCCATGAAAATTCGGTGCATGCAAATAGTGGGACTAATATCTTTCAAATCAGCCACTGTCCAACCGAAAGCTTCTTTATTCTCTTTTAATACGTTAATCAGCTGGCTTTCTTGCATATCAGAAAGTTGATTGGAAATAATAAGAGGTCATGTATCTTGCTCACCTAAAAAAATGTACTTCAAATGACTAGGTAAGCTCTTCAATTCCAACGTTGGTGGGCTGACTAACGACAGCAACAACTTATCCACACTTCTGGACAATTCCACAGACGTGAGCTGCTGGAGAAAAGGTTCGGTGGTCTCCCCACACAATGATGTCTCCATTTGTTCACTAGCTAATGTCGTTTTCTCACTTCCTTACCAACGTGATGCGTTTTTCCCTTCTAGAATTATTCCAAGTCGATCTTTGTCTTCCAAAATCTAACTTTCCTGCACCCATGAATCAATAAAATCCACAGAAACAATAGGTTGTTCATCATCTGGAATTTTCATGGTATTGTAAATATTGAACTTAATTGATTCGCCATCAAATTCCATTGTTAAAGATCCATCATGAACATCTATTTTTGTTCTAGTCATTTTCAAGAACGGTCTTCCAAATAAAATTGGAGTGGAAGAAGATGTATCATCGGTGCCCATCTGTAAAATATAAAAATCAGCCGAAAAAAGCATATTTCCTACTTGAACCAAAATGTCTTCTAACACACCTTTCGGGTAAGC
>JAOTJB010000208.1:950651-969941 GCA_027123815.1 Erythroxylum minutifolium | reverse complement strand
GAAAATGATCTGTCTCTTTCCAGGAAAATTTTAAAAAAGGTTAGAAACGGTTCTTGCAATCATCAGCATGACAATACAAGTCCATCCTCCCTTAACACCTATCCTTCCCTTGTTCCTGTCATTTTTTGTGGGTAAGTTGGTTGCAAAACTATCCACTTTTCGGCTCAAAAACAATATCATGATCCTCGAACCAACCAAATAATTTCCCACTATTTCTCAGCTTTCCATCTTATCCTTTTGCAAAGAATTTTTGTTTGGGATTCACTTAAAATTTTCTTTTGAACACAGAAAATAAACTGTTTATTACTTTTAATTTATAAATTATTATGTATATCCAATAATTTAGTCAGTAAACACTCGACATGTATCAATAGATTCTGCTCTTATTGGAAAAAAAGGCAAAAGTCATTTCATTTGCAATGACAAAAGATACGTGGAAGAACTTCAAGACTTTATGAACTTAGTTTTAGAAAGTACAAAAACCATAATGCAGGTTGTGTGAACCAAATCTTTCTGGCATGATAATGTTCTTTTACTAAATTTTCTAATTTTTCGTATACTAAAGAAATCATAATATTTTTTCATGTATAAATTCTAACGCTGAACATGATCTAAATAAAATTTAATGAATGTAAGAATATCAATAAGTTATCTAAAAGGTTTCTGATTAATGTGATTATTTGACAAATTTATCTAAATATTTAGATAATTAAATTATGAAAATAAAAGTAACTTTCAAAACTCATTCATTAAATTAAAAATTATAAGGATTGTGTGCATTTTTTACAAAAAGTAAAGTTGAAGTTAAAGTACTTAGTGCACAAGACCTCCCGCTTTTTGGAGATTTAGGGAGAGTTAAGATGAACGTAATCTTTCTTTTGTATTTTTATAAATAAGCTGTTTCTGTGAATTGAACCTGTGATTTTATGGTCATAAAGGAGTAATTTTAATAGATGCTTCAAAGCTCGCCAACAAAAAATAATAAATATTTTCCTTTTTACTAAAAGTGGAAAAGGCTACACTTTTTTGTTTGGAGACAATAAAAAACGCAATAAAAAACCATAGCTCTTTTTTGGGTCAATTAATTGCAGCAATAAAGCACTCTAATCAAGTTTAATCAGATAATATCGGTCAGAAGCAAAAAAATTTAATAAAGAAACAAACAAAGGTTTACACGAAAAAACTTCCAGAGTAGTGAGAATAATTACGGAGTCAAACCGATACGCAATTCATTAATCACAAGTAAGAATTTACAAATTTGACTTCTCACTTCACAATAATAAGTTGTCATCTAAAAATTCAAGATTGAAAGCAAAGTTAATATGCAAATCAACAAACTTAAAGCTCAATCCCAAAATCAATCAAATAAGGATGAGAATTAAAAGTTGCATTCTCTTTTTTCTTTTCTTTTTTCTTTGGATTAATTACAAAAAGTTAAACTTTTATTAAAATTTTAATTATAGTCTGAATTTTAAAAAATAACAATAAAATATTTGACCTTTCGATTTTTTTTCAATTGTAGCCTAACTGTTAATGTCACCATGTATAAAGACCCTCATTAATAAAATACATTGATGCCAGTAGCATAATCAAACGACGGCGACGTCGTTTCAATTATATAACTCAATTATGCTCGACGTCGTTGCAATCATCTCTCAACTCTCATCTGCACCTAAAACCTTGGCAGGAGTCTTCCACCCACGAGATCTCCCCACAACAACACCATCCATGGTCAGTTGGAACCTCTTTTAACTAAATTACGCAAGGAGCAAAAGGTGGTAGACACTTTCTTTCTTGACTTCTGCGAATGACACTGTTTATCTTTAACTTTTGACATTTACAAGGCCTAAATCAAAGTGGTCCTTCAGTCAAGCAGTCAGGTGTCTTTCTTTTACTTTTTTTGAATAGGGTAGGAGAGCGGTTAAAGAGAGACTGGACGTCCCAACGATGTTGGTACCCCCAGCCCCTCCCAGAGCAACCCACCGAGAATTTAAAATAATAAACTGAAAAGGAGGAGTTTATACAAAAGAGATCTATGTAAACCGATATTGCTCTCTAGAGCAATAATCGTCAAAGATAAACCTATTACAAAAGTCCAGACAGTAAGACCAGTAACTAAGCTGTGAAGACAAGAGATCATGTTTAGCCAGAGCATCGACAACTCTATTACCTTCTCTGTAGATGTGGGTGATACGGAAATTCATGTTCCTTAAAGAAGCAAGACATGTGAGTCATTCCTGTCTAATAGACCATGGTATTGACTGGTGAGGATTCTTGAAAAGACTAACCGCAGAGGCTGAGTCACATTCAACCCAAAGATTGTGCCATCTGTTGCCCCAAGCTATATCAACACCGAAAAAAAGCGCCTTGAGCTCAGCAATAAGCGAAGAGACTTCTGAGAGAGGAAAGGCATAAGCCCCATGGGGGAAGCCCCTAAAGTTGCGGAAAATACCACCGGACCCCCCTGCGGCTCCGCTCACTGAACCATCCGTATTTAACTTCATCCAGCCTACTGGGGGGTGTTGCCATCTCACCGAGATAATCAAGAGAGATTTGCTAAGTCGAGGCTGAATACCAAGTTGTGCCAGAAGGTGTTGATCTGACGCCACTGAGGTTCTCCCATGCCTGATGAAATCGGTCTCTGCTATCATGGTCCACAACTGCCGCAGTAAGGTATGAATATTAAGAAGGTAATCGTCAAATAATACCGCATTCCGAAGCTTCCAAAGCAGCCACATCCCCCCAGTTAATGCGGCTGTCCACAAGGCCGTCACAAGAGAGCTAAAATGCTTCCCTACTGCATCCCGACGTAGATCGCAGAGAGTGCCATCCAACAAGAGATTTCGGCCAAAGAGCATAGCAATAGCATTCCAAACAGTTCTAGCAATGGGGCAGGTAACAAAAACGTGATCTATAGTCTCAGTGGCGGATTGGCAGAGGGGGCAACGTGAAACCAGTACCATGCCCCTTAATTGTAGGCGGTCCTGCATTGGTAAGTAACCCAGGATCGCACGCCAACAAATCATAGATCTCGAGGGGGGAATAAAGTCGCACCAAATTTGATTATACCAAAGTGGGGTCTGCTGGTTACCTAGTGCCTGTTGTTTGTAGGAGTCAACAGTGTAATGACCTGAAATGGAATGCTTCCAAATACAAATGTCTTGGTCGTCCAAACCTCGTCGAATTGACAGGATAGCTTGCGTCACATCTGAAGGTAGGTTGGGTAGATCGGTCCAAGTATTGTTAGTGAGGAAATCACCCACCATGTCTACTAGTTGTTTCTGCTCGTTAGCCGGGATCCCAAGTCTATCAGCCACCGTTGGAACAAGCCAGTGATCTGTCCAAAAATGTAAGGAGGAGTTTTACCCGATCCACCAAAAACATGATTCTCGAATCTCATTGTAATGTTCCTTATCGAGCTCCAGATTGATGAGGTTGAGAGTCTTTGTTTCGCAATGCCCGAAGGGTAATAGAACCTGTGGCGGAGGAGTTGAGAAACAAAACATTCCCCAGAGAGCAACTCAAAAGCCAGCTTACCCAGCATGGCTTGATTAAGTGTCTCCAAATTGGTCACCCCTATTCCACCATGTTTAATCCTACGGCAACAAATTTTCCAAGGAACCACAACCAGCTTCCTCACCTCCACACTACAAGACCAAAGAAAATTTCTGATTTTCCGTAACAGGTCGTGAAGCAAAACCTTCGGCCATTTGTATATAGCAAAGGAATGAATGAACGAACCTGTGATGACTGAGTAGATCAAGGTGAGACGGCCGGGCATAGATAACGAAGTGTCTTTCCATAATGGAAAATGAGAAGTAATCTGGTCCGCAATAGGCTTGAGATGTTTAGCTCTAGGTGCACCAACAAATAGAGGGATGCCAAGATATTTGAAAGGAAAGCAACCGATGCGAATCCCTACAGTAGCAGCTAGCATTGAAGCCCTTTTAGAGTGTATCGGAGTCCCAAAGAAAATCTCTGATTTTACCCAGTTAACCTGTTGGCCCGAGATAGCTCCATAGCTGTCAAAAATTTGTTTTAAGGCATTAATATTTTGCAGGGAAGCCTTGCAAAACAGTAAGATATCGTCCGCGAAGAGGAAGTGTGTGGGGAACTCCAAATGAGCTGTGTACTGCATGGGCCGCAACCTTCCTGACCCAACCGCTCGAGATAACCACCGGCTAAGGAAGTCTTCCGCAATTATGAAAAGAATCGGGGAGAGTGGGTCACCTTGACGAACTCCCCTCGAACACGCAAAATAACCGTGGAGAGGCCCATTCAGTATAAGGGATATATGAGCCGATGAAAGGATCGAGTGAATCCAATGGCGGAAAGTGGAGGAAAATCTGAAAGATTCCATCACCCGCAAAAGGAAAGTCCAATCCAATGTATCAAAGGCTTTGCGAATATCAATTTTCAAAGCCATGTTCCCACCAAAGCAACGTTTATTTAGTGTGTTAACACCTTCCGAAGCAGCCGCAATGCAGTGATGGATATTTCGACCTTTGAGAAACCCAAATTGGTTAGCCGAAATTATCTTAGCTGCCACATCAGCCAATCGGTCGGAGAGAAGCTTTGAGACAATTTTAAAACTGAAGTTTCCCATCACTATAGGCCGAAATTGCTTAATATCCGTAGCACCCTCTACTTTAGGAAGCAAAATTAGAATATTTGAATTGAGGCCCGGCAGTAGATGGCCTGAAGAGAAGAAAGAGCGGAGCATGTTACAAACATCCGGCCCCACAATGTCCCAAAAAGCCTGAAAGAAAATTCCTCCAAACCCATTTGGTTCAGGAGCACTGGACTTATCTAGTGAAAAGACCACCGCAGTAATTTCCTCCACAATAGGCATAGCAGTAAGCGGTGCATTGTCCCCCTCGTCAACACATCTAGGAATAATATCGGTCACCAGGCCAAAGTCAGCCACGGCCGAAGACTCAACATTAAAGAGAGATTTGTAGAAGTATTCCGTATGAGTTGCTATCTCTGACGCTGAGTAACTCAACTGTTCCCCAATTTTAAGAGCCTTGATCCCGCAAAAGCTCTTCCTGACGGATGCAGATCGGTGGAAAAAGGAAGTGTTTCTATCGCCAACTTCCAGCCAGCGGATCTTGCTCTTCTCCTTATAAAAAATTTCTTTCCGAAGAAGATCGGTCTCTAATCGAGATTTTGCTGCTAGCTCTTGCTCATGTAGGACGTCCGAAATTTCAAATTGTTCGATTTCCCGTTGAATCGACTCCAAAGAAGCAGTGGCGTTGGAAATATTGTTATCAAGCAAGCCGAAGACCTCCTTGTTCCATGCCCTGAGAATAGGGCGGAGAGTTTTAAGTTTATGAGCCAAAAGTTGCATGGGGGGAAGGTGAGGGGGAAGGACCCCCCAGTGCTCCTAGACCACTGCCCTTAAGTTAGGGTGTGTAAGCCACATAACATAAAATCAGAATCTAGCACGAGGCTGTATGCCACGGTCATAAGAGAAAATAAGCGGGTGGTGATCCGATTGAGTCCGAGGTAAGGTGGAGCAGTGGTAGGAGCCCCAAAAATTCATAAAATGGGCAGAAACCAAAGATAGGTCAAGCCGGCAATCCACCCTGGCTGTCCCTCGTCTACCATTACTCCAAGTAAAGGCTGAACCCAGAGTTGGAACATCATAAAGATCACAACTGTCAATGAAAGCCCTGAAGTCTTGGCAAGATCTATTAGAAGGAGCTTGGCCGGCCTTTTCATGCGCCCCCGTGACGGCATTAAAGTCCCCTATAAGAATCCAGTTGGCTTCCTTAGTAGAATGGATACGGTGTAAATCAATCCAGAGTTGCCGCCTCCTGTGAGACCATACACTACCATAAATCACACTGATCCTATGACAAGTCCCATACTGAGTCATCCCTAGTGTGATATGTTGCTCATGTATACATTCAATGGAGATCGGATCCAAACCCCTTCGGCAAAAAATCCACAGCGAAGGCTGATCTGTATTAGTCATAGCCATAAAAGACATGTTCAGACGAGTCCAAAATTGAGAAGAAATAGAGTCAAAAGCAACCATCGGTTCTGGTAAGCAAAGCAAATATGGTTTATGAACAAAACAATAATTAAAAATATTGTTTGGGTTTGAGGGTTGTTAATCCCTCTGTAGTTCCAGTAGAGAATAATCATTGATATCATTTGGGTAACTGTCAGGGTCATCCCCGACGGGTGGAATTTCTATCAGCCGGGGATTTCTTGGTGCTTCTTATCTCCTGCCAAGGCTCCTCACAGGCTGTCTCCTCGTCAGTTTGGTCCGCCCAAGAGTGCTTACGAGGTTCCTCTGCTGTGTCCGCACCACTGGACTCGGGAGGAACTGCCCCAGGGTGATCATCCATAGCCCCGGCGGGAGTTGCGTCGGTTGTCAAGGTGGGTGCGGGGGTGGGCGCAGCCACTCGTAAGTTCAGTGTTGGAGAGGCAGGCTCAGCCTCTATAGCAGCAAAGGTAGGTGGGACATCGTCTGGTGGGGATGGACCCACTACAACTGCAGAGGTATCTGGGTCTTGGGCCACGGCAGCCGGAGGTTGCTTTGCCAAGGCCTTGCTAATCCGACTAAAGATGTGATCGGTAGGGACCGCCGTGTCACGGTTCGTCTCTCGGGTGTCTGGGTGACCTCTATTCGGCCCCGTTTTATCACAACCTTCTGGCGCTGGTTGCGGCTGTTTAGTCATCTTGGCGTGACGACAATCGTAAGGTAGGTGACCAATTGATGAACAGACCCTGCAGAATGGTGGGAGGTTTTCGTAAAGAACATCAACCCATAAAGCTTTCCCTTCTCTCTCCACCCCAATGGTTGTTGGCAGTTCCGTTGAGAGATCAATATCGACCAGCAAGCGGGCATAATGTCCAAAATCACCGTCCAAAGTAGCGTTGTCGATGCGAGTAAGAACACCCAGGAATCGAGCGATGTTGGCCAAAATCCTAGGGTCCCAATATTCCCATGGGAGTGATTGTAATCGGACCCAGACCTGTGCAGATGTGGATTTCTGTGCTTGTGGGTTGAAATCTGGAACCCAAGGTTGGAGGCGGAGCACTCCCGGCTTTAGGTGAACTGCTCTGCGACTCCAGATGGATTGCCGTAATTCTGGGCTGCCTAGCATTAATTGGTAAAACCCCCGGCCTAAGGAAATTAGGCGCCATGACAATGTAATCCCCCAAATTTGGGTAAGAGTGCTCTTCAACTCAGTGAGTTTCCAAGGAGAATCTCCTTTGCTTAAGATCAGACAACCAATCAAAGCATTGATGCAAAGACGCACCCCCTAATCATATATGTCTTGAGGTATTTTAACGGATTTGAATCCGCCTTTGGAAATTGCTGCCGGAGGCGATTGTTCTAGGAGAGCCATAGCAGGCTTCGAAACAGCCGCAGCATAGGTGGTGGGAGCAGCGCTAGGAACACTGGATGGGTGGGAGTGAGTGCGGGGGTTAAAGAGTTCCTGAATGCTGGGGTAATTGTCAAGTAAGTGGGAGGAGGCCATGGTAAGAATATGGAAGGAAAGAGTTAGGGTTTCGTCGTTGTCATGCTCCTTACACTAACAAATCTCGTGTCTACTTGAAAAGATCCCTTGTTTTTTCAACTCCTTACTTTAAACACAAAGGAAGAAAATAATGAGAAACAACTTTAGTATACGTACGTCTCACAAGAAATTTTACTAAAACGTTGTGATCCATTTTATATAATATATAGAATATTAGACTAAGAATAATTAAAAGAATACATTCATAAAAAGGATTTTTCATGGTATATCCTATATGTTCCAATTCTAGTTAAATGAGCTATATACACATAGAACACTATATGATACATGAATAATGTGTTGAAGATTGTCTCAGCCATCAACGACTTCTCACAAAGCGCCTAACCAACTTTACATGGATAAAGGGGACCATTGGTTATTCTGCTCCAGGTACAAACTTTGTTTTTTCTAATATAGGGATCAGATCTCCTGTTTTAGTTATAGTGTTCCTATTATGTTTCATTAAATCTCATATACACATTTATGTAGACCTTACATATATGGATGAGATTTAATAAAACATGGTTGATACAGAGTAATTGGAACAGAAGATTTGATGTGTATAATACAACTCTACGTGAAGATCGTAAATTGAATATTTGGCATGTTCTACAGCAACTTGCCCTTCTTAACAAGCTTTGGTTTTTGCTGATTCAGGATGAAGTTGCTTAATCCTCCACTATAGTGTTCCTTCAAGAATTGGTAAAAACATTTATTAATCTTGCTAATGGTTTTATTTAGATTGGTTGGTGAAATTTATCTTTTGATTATAGATTTCCTTCAAATATTAAAGCAAAAAATTGTGAATTCTTCTAATTATTTTATTTAGAATAGATGATAGAATTTAAATTTTAGTTATGCGTCATAGATTCCTAAGAGAATAATTATTTTGATCAATATTCTTATTTTATTTTTAAAATCAAAATTTTAAAATTTGATAAATCAGTACAAACTTTTCATTAAATTATTTTTCATAGTTAAAGTCAACTCATCTCCAACATGTAGACAGGACATTGGCACTTTCATCTTTCACATCAACGTGTAGATGAACCTTTTCTTTTGCCATATAAGTAAAATTATTTACTATAAGGAGATTCATTTTTGATATAATTATTCATAGTCATGCATAAAAATTAATTTAACATATTAAGTTCAGAAATTAAAGAGCTAGACTCCTAAAAATATTTCTAAGTTCAGAAACATTAGAATCAAGTTATGTTCAAGGACGTGAATCGTCGATGCCGACAACTGCATGTGATACAATTGCAGAAAGAATTGGAATCATTTCAGGAATTAAAGATTCCAAAAGGGTCGTTGGTTATCCCACTCTTGAATCTGAGCAATGCAAAAGAACCTACTAGTTTGGCTTAAACTGTGAAGAAGCTCTTCATTTTTTTTATTATGTTTGCTAAGTTGAAATATATGCTCATCAATTTAATTCTAATTCAACTAAAATAATTTGCATGAGAAAACAACTTAACACCCTTTCGTGTTTCAGAAACGTATGACTTGAAGTTTGATGTCAATGTGATGAACCTAGTGTTATAAAGAGTTGTAATGTCAAAAGAAGTCCCGTCCTAATAATTTTCCAGACGATGGCATTTACTTTCTACACCATGTGTTTAGACTTTTAGTATATGGTCTTTATAGGGTTGGTAAAGGGTTGTTTAAAGGTTGATTATGTCATGTATTTGTAACCAAATAATCACTTCCAATTGCTGCAAATTAAAAGTTTCATGAGCATTTTCTTCGGAAGCAATCTCGAATCTAAGTTTTCTCAAGACTCTGGTACTGTATGAACATGCGACTTCTTTCGGTCGAAATACTTTGTTCTCAGAGGGAACATTTAAGCTCGAGAGGGCACAGCCTTGTAGTCCCTCTTTTTTTTTTTAAAAAAAAAGCTTGTTGGAAAAATATCCCTGAAGGTTTTGGTTCTCTAGTTAAGCTAAGATACGTGAGCTTTGCTCGAAACAAATTGACAGGAAAGTTACCATCTTCACTTGACAACCTCACATTGCTCAACTTTTTTTATATATATTGGAGAAAACAATTTGGTGGGGGAAATACCTGTTGAAATAGGCAAATTATCAAGCTTAACAAGCTTCATGATTTCAGTGAATTACCAAATCTGAGGCCTGCAATTATGGCAGCTGCATCTTATTTCAGCAACAGCTATGGTTGAAACCAGTACGGAGACAACACTAATCGAAGATTGTAAATTGAGTGCAAAGCAACTGAATCTTGCTAATGATTTTATTTCAAATGGTTGGTGACATTTAACTTCTGCTTATTTCTCCTTACCTTAAAAGTGAAAGCAAATTCTAAAGAAAATAATATATCAATATTCTTTTTTATTTTACAAAAAGAAAATTTGAATTTATATATAATAATACAAAGTTTTCATAAATTATTTTGCGTAGTTAAAGTCAAGTCAACTATATCAGCAAATGATTTGGTTTTCTTAACATCTTTGAAGAACTGTACCAATCTGGAGATCCTGGGCCTCGATGCAAATAACTTCGGAGGTGTTTTACCTACGTTACTTACTAATTTGTCTTCTCGGCTAAGTGAGTTAGTCGTTGGAGGCAATTATTTCATGGGAAGTATTCCTGCAGGACTAAACATATTAGTCAACCCAAGTCTTTTAGATATGGACCAAAACCATTTAACTGGCTCCATTCCCTCTGAACTTGGAATGTTACCCAACTTGCAAGCATTACATTTAGCCAGCAATAGGTTGTCCGGCTAGGTTTCATCTTCCATAGGCAACCTCAGTCATTTGTTCAACCTATACTTGGATGAGAATCACTTGGAAGGAAACTTTCCTTCAAGTATTGGAAATTGCCAACTTTTGGGTGAACTTTATGCTTCCAAAAATAAGTTTAGCGAAACCATACCCAAGGAGATACTAAGCCTGCCTTTCTTACGTAAATTGCACAATTTGTCATGGAACTCGTTAACTAGAAATCTACCAACATAAGTGAAAAATCTGAAGCAATTGAACACATTAGATATCTCTACAAACAATCTGTATGGTGAAATTCCAATAACCATTGGAAAATGCTTTAGCATGAAAAAACTTTATATGAATGTAAATTTCTTTCGAGATTCGATTCTTTCATCTTTGGCTTCCTTGAAAGGCCTTCAAGAATTAGACTTACAGGTAAAATTCCCCAAGATCTACAAAGCCTACAATTTTTAAGTTATCTAAACTTTTCTTTCAATGATCTTGAGAGAGAGGTTCCAACTAGAGGGGTCTTTACAAATGCTAGTGTAGTATCATTGATTGGAAACAGAAAGCTTTGCGGTGGTGTCCCTGAACTTCTTCTACCAAAATGTCCAACCAAAACAACAAGAAAATCCCTTGCTTTCAAGCTATCAATCATCATTCCTTGTGTAGCTGTAAGTGCCTTCATGATATTTATCATCTTAGCTCGTTTATGGGAGGAGAAAATCTTGAAAGAAGTCATTCTTTGGAACTACACTCGTTGGAAAATTGCTGAATGTTTCTTATAAAGATCTCCATCAAGCAACTGGTGGATTCTTTGAAAGCAACTTAATATGATTTGGTGGTTTCGGCTCTGTGTATAGGGGGTTTCTAGATCAGCTACAAAGAGAGGTAGCTGTTAAAGTCCTCAACCTTCAAAACATGGGAGCTTCACAGAGCTTTCTTGCTGAATGTAAAACTTTAGGGAATATTCGACATCAAAATCTTATGAAGATCTTAAGATATTACTCTAGCTTAGATTACAACGGCAATGAATTTATGGCCCTAGTCTACCAGTTCACGGAAAATGGAAGCTTGGAAAATTAGTTGCATCTAGATCTTGATAGAAGAGACACAATGAAAAATTTTGAACTTCTTCAAAGGCTAAACATTGCAATTGATGTGTCATCTGCCCTACATTATCTACATGACCAATGTGAAAGTTCAATAATTCATCGTCATTTAAAGCCTAGCAACATTCTTCTAGATAGCGATATGATTGCTCATGTAAGCGAATTTGGTGTGGCAAAGATAATCTCAGCCATCAATGACTTATCACAATGCTCAAGTAGCTCTATAGGGATAAAGAGGACGATTGGCTATGCTGCTCTTAGTAATAGTGCCAAATTCTTTTTCTTTATAATACAAAATGGTAGAAGTAATGCTACTTCAGAGTGTCTGTATAATAGACAGCAAAAACAAGACACAATTATAGGAACTTTCATCTTCCTTAGGGAGTTTTGATTCTTGGGTCATATGAATATGGTAGGCTTAAAGCCTTGAACTCATTATAATGTCGATTTATAATTTAAATTCTTTTTTATTTTTCAAAAAAATGTTGCTTAAGACTTTATCATGTTCACTTATCACTTTTATTTGTCACATTAGCTAGAGAACGTACAAGAAGATCAGCTAATTTGTTTCAAATGACCTTTGCATTATTTCATTAATTGTAGAATATGGAATGGGTAGTGAGGCATCAAAAGAGGGAGATGTGTACAGCTATGGCATCCTAGTCTTAGAAATGTTTTCAGGAAGAAGACCAACTGACTAAATGTTTAAAGATGGATTGAATCTTAGAGACTTTATTGGCATGGCCATGCTAGAAAGATTAGAGCATATAATTGACCCAGTTCTTTTGAAACAGAGGCTACAGGAAAAGCAACCTCCAGAGAAGATAATAACAATGCAGTTGAGATCAATACGAACTTGAGCTCTATGAAACCAAAGGTGCAAAAGTGCTTTCTAGCAGTATTTGAAGTTGGAACATCTGAATCGCCTAATGATCGAATGAATATAGGGGATGTCAATAAGAAACTACGTTTGATCAGAAATGCTTTTCTATGTAATTAGCTCTCTAGATGTTGATGATTAAGTACTAAATATCATGTTACTACTTTCTTCTTCAACTATGTAGAAATAAAACTCAATAGCAGTTAAGTCTTAATATTTTTAAATAATTACAAAGTATGATAATAAAAAAGTGTTGATAGGTATGAAACTGTTTTAACATGCATGTGATATTTCAGAAAATTATTATCATAAAATAAAGTTTTTATTAATTGCCAACAACTTTGGCATAATTTCTTGAATTATTGTTCTTTATAGTATATTTACAGTATCATAACTTGCAAGAGTTATAACGTATGAGAACTTCTGAAATGTTTGTGACACTGTTCGAAAGGAGTAGTGTTATAGATGAAGTCATTTAACAGCTGCAAGATTTTGCTTCAAACATTCTCCTTTTAGTGCTTGTTCCTTGAAAGTCAGTAGAACTTTCACATCTCCTGTTAAGAACAAAACGCAGCAACAGGAGAGGACAACATGAGCAGCCCAAAATGACTCACATCATTTTGTACCTTCCTAACGGTATCAAATTTCCTTCTTCAATCCTCTCTCAACTCCATGCATAGAAATGGCTGCTTCATCTGTTATTTCCACATTAAATTAAGTGGGTGGCCCACTAACCTAGTGTTTTAATTTATTACCCACTTATAAAAGTTTGGCCAATTAAAAGAATGCCTAAAATAATAATAACTGTTGTAAGGCTATGTACCCTTTGATGGAGTGGGTACATTTAAAACTGGACGGTTATCTCTTGCTCCTCTTCTCCTATCTATAAAAGAAGATACATAACCCCTTTCTAAAGGTTCTCTTCCATCATTTGAAAGACATATTATTTTTGTATCACATTGGATAAGGAGAAGAAGAGATCAAGAATTTAAGGTTTACAAATTGAAGGAGATTTACGTATTTTAATATGGCTGCATGTTCGTCAAATGGTATGTTATTAATCCTTGAATTTACAATGGTTTGTATGCAATTGTTACTGTCTTATTGTGTTAACTTCCGCATGAATATCTAACAATTGGTATCAGAGCCTGCAATGGTTTGTATTGCTGCGTTGTTTGTATTGTTTGTGGTATTTTCCGTCAAATGGCCACACATTTCTGGTTTTGATCTATTCTTCTATTCACATGCATCTCCGTAAATGTTTTCGGTATTAACAATGGAAATGGAAACTTACAAGTGCAATCACGCTTAGATTTTGTGAGTGTACTGTCTATTTTCAATAACATTTTGATTCTATAAATATGTTTTCATGTTGTTTTCGAATCGCTGTTTTCATACGTCAAATGATTTCTGTTGTGTTTGTTCTTGAATACCGGGCATGTTCTTTTCTTTTATTTTCTTATGTGGATGGATGATTCACTTTGCATGATGCCATCGTTTCCATGGGTTAATGGTTAGAAATTAAATGTTCTGTATGGCATGATTTGAACTTGGTCTTCCCTTGATTTGTATGAAAATATTTGTGTTTGCTGTTGTATTTACGGTTGTTGAAACAGAACAACGAAAATAAGTTTGTGTTTTTGAAACTAAACGGTTGATGATTGCCGTGATCCAATATTGATGATATATTTCTATGGTACAAACGAAAACCTATAAAAGAAGACGTTGGGAAGTTTTGTAGTATGAGGACAATATTAAAAAAACACAACAAAAACCAGACGGCGCATCGTCTGGAGGAAGAAGACGAAGACGCTGCGCACACGGAAACAACGTGTGTAGTGGCGGGAGCATGTACTGTACGCGCCAGCCACTACACACATTGAGGATGGTCTGGCGTGTGCTATGCACGCACCAGACAGGGCCTTTAGGTCCAATATGCAATTTTGGGCCATTTTCTTTGATAATATTAGACAATTTATAAATATAAGGTTCATTAGTTTAGATAGTTACCAAAGTGACCTAAATTAGTAAATCTTATATTTATTAAATTGCATAAAAGAATAAACGGAGACTTATAAAATCTTCATAATAAATCTTTTATAATTAGGAGAATGAGACTAACCCAAAGAAGAGTCAAATTTTCTAATTATTAGTTAATGATTTACTTTATGTTGTTTAGAAAGGAAACAAATGGATACCTAAAGGTAACATGTAAATGACATAAAATAGTCAAGTATTTTAAGCTCCCTCCAAGTGAACATTAGATATGTTAAAATTTACCCAAAGAAGAATTTTAACGATATCAATAGTTCATTGTTATTTAATTTTATACTTGAGGCCTTATTGTGAGCATTGTTCTATTTTGTACAATTCCCACTTTGTTATGCTCTCTTGCATTTGGAATGACTTTTTTTGATGGGTCAAATTTTTTTGAATGGTATGAAAGGGTCCAATTCTCACTGGGTGTATTGGATCTTGACTTGGCTTTAATATCTGACAAACCTCCTGAAGCTACGGATCATAGTACTCTGAAGCAAGTGGAACAATTAAAGGCCTGGACAAAATCAAATAGACTCAGTCTGATGTTTATGAGAATGACCGTTGCCAATAATATCAAAACCTCTCTCCCTTAAACCTAGTCAGCCTCATAATTTCTGAAATCTATTGAGGAGCACTTTAAAAGCGTCGATAAGTCCCTTGCAGGCACATTGATGGCTGAATTGACCACCATGAAATATGATGGTCAGAAAGGTATTCAGCAGCATATTTTGAACATGAATGAAAAGGCTACAAAGCTTAAGGCACTAAACATGAGTATGGATGAGACCTTCTTGGTATAGTTTGTCCTTAACTCACTTCCAACACAGTTTGCTCCATTCAAGATCCACTATAATACTAATAGGAATCAGTGGAACTTAAATGAGCTTACCAGTAAATGCATTCAGGAGGAAGTGAGATTAAGATAAGAAGGATATAATCTTGCTCTTGCTGTATCTCGTAGAGTCATGAAGAAGAAAGAAAAATTCAAAAATAGAAAGAACTTTCCACCAAAGAAAAGTGGACCTGGGGAAGGTAACTAGAGATATGATGGAAAATTCACAGTAAGTTGCTACTTTTATGGCAAGAAAGGACATGTGAAGAAGAACTGTAACAAGTGCAAGGCTTGGTTAGAAAAGAGAGGTACAAATCTTTCTTTTATATGTTATGAATCCAGTCTTGTTGAAGTACCTTCAAATACTTGGTGGATTTAATTCAGGAGCCACAACTCATGTAACTAATTTAATGCAGGGATTCCTTACAACCAGGAAATCGAAGGAAAGTGAAAAGTTCCTCTATATGTGAAACCGTCTCCAAGTAGAACTGGTAGCTGTCGACACCTATCGTTTGTTCTTAGAGACTGGTCATCATATGGATCTTCTTATTACCTTTTATGTACCTTCGATTTCTAGGAATTTAGTTTCTTTATCTAAATTAGATGTTGCTGGATATTCTGTTTTATTCAGTTCTGGACAATTGAGTTTATTGCTAAATTCTGTTACAGTTGGTTCTGGTTTTTTATATGATGGTTTATATAAAATTTCCTTAGACCATGAATTTGCACAAGTTTTGATGACCCTGCATTCAAATTTTGGTTCAAAACATGGCTTAATTAATGAAAATTCTTCTATTCTGTGGCACAGAAGACTAGGGCATATCTCTAGGGAAAGAATTGAGAGATTAATAAAGGAAAGGATTTTACAAAATCTTGACTTCACTGATTTTCATGTATGCGTGGATTGCATAAAGGGAAATCAAACTAAACATACAAAAAAAAGTGCCACAAAAAGTAATGAGCTTCTAGAGATAGTTCATACGGGTATTTGTGGACCACTCTCTATCCCATGTTTTACTGGAGAAAAACATTTTATCACCTTTATAGATGATCTGTCTCATTATGATTATGTTTATCTAATTCATGAAAAGTCTCAGGCTATTGACATCTTTGACGTATACATTACAAAAGTCAAAAGAATATTAGATAAAAGGATTAAAATTGTGAGGTCAGATCGATATGGTGAATATTATGGTAGATATGATGAATCAGGACAAAATCCTGATCCTTTTGCCAAATTCCTTGAAAAATGAGGCATTCGTGCTTAGTACATAATGTTTGGTACGCCACAGCAAAATGGTGTTACTGAAAGGCATAATCGCACATTAATGAAAATGGTTAGGAGTATGATGAGTTACTCTTCTATACCAATGTCATTCCGGGGTGAAGCCTTAAAGACCGCAATGTATATCGTGAATAGAGTTCCTAATAAGGCAGTTACAAAAACTCCTTTCGAGTTATGGACTAGTAGGAAACCTAGTTTGAGACCTATACATATATGGGGTTGTCCAACGGAGGCAAGAATCTTTAACCCATATGAGAAAAAGCTTGATTCAAGAACGGTATCTAGATATTTTATTGGCTATCCAGATAAACCAAAACGTTACAGATTTTACTGTCCTAACCACAGTGTGAGAATAGTTGAAACTGGTAATGCTAGATTCTTAGAGAATGGTGAAATCAGCGGGAGTAATGAGCCAAGAAAGGTAGATATTGGGGAGATAAGAGTGGATATTCCACCATCCTTTTTTACCTCAACAAACTATTGCCCCTCAACTTGTTAAACAAGTAGAGGGACATGAATGACATAATAGAGATGATTCATTACCACTAGAAAATATTGCCATTGAAAATATTGTAAAGCCACCACAACTGGCACCTTTGAGGAGATCTCAAAGAGAAAGGAGATCTGCCATTTCAGATGATTATGTAGTGTATCTATAGGAATCTGACTTTGATATTCGGATAAGGAAGGATTCGGTTTCATTTTCACCAGCTATGGAAAGTGATGATTCTACTAAATGGATGGAAGCTATGAATGAAGAGTTGAATTCTATAGCCCATAACGATGTCTGGGATCTCGTCAAATTGCCTGATAATTGGAAACCTAGTTTTAAAGACAAAGCGCGACGCTAAAGACAATATTGAATGATTTAAGGCCAGACTTATGGCCAAAGGATTCACTTAAAAGGAAGGTATTGATTATAAAGATACCTTCTCTCTAGTTTCTAAGAAGGATTTGCTTAGAATCATCATGACACTTGTAGCTCATTTTGATTTAGAGCTACATCAAATAAATGTGAAAACTGCTTTTTTAAATGGGAATTTGGATGAGGATATTTATATGGAACAACCTGAGGGGTGCACAAAGAAAGGTAATGAACACTTAGTTTGCAAATTAAAGAAATCCATTTATGGTCTTAAATAAGCTTCCAAACAATGGTATATTAAGTTCAATGATACCATTACATCTTTCGGATTTAAGGAAAACACTGATGATCAGTGCATATATCTAAAAGTTAGTGGGAGCAAGTTTATATTTTTAATACTGTATGTGAATGATATTTTGCTTGCAAGCAGTGTTCTTGGTTTGTTACATGAAACCAAAGAATATCTCTTTAAAAATTTTCAGATGGTTTATATGGGTAAGACAAATTATGTTATTGGCATCGAGATCTTTAGGGATTAATCTCGAGGAGTTTTAAGTTTGTCTCAGAAAGGATATATTAATTGATTTTTAAAGAGATACAATATGTAGTCATGTTCAAAGGGTATTGCACCTATACTGAAAGGTGAAAAATTAAGTAAAATGCAGTGTCCAAGAAATAATATGGAAAGGGAGCAAATGAAGAAAATCCCTTATGCATCAGCTGTAGGGAGTTTGGTGTATGCTCAAACTTGTACTAGACCGGATATCAGCTTTGCTGTTGGTATGTTAGGAAGATATCAAAGTGATCCAGAATTCAAACACTAAAAAGCTGCAAAGAAGGTTATGAGGTACTTACAAGGAACAAAGGACTATATGCTCACATATAAAAGAACAGAACATTTAGAAATTGTCGGTTACTAGGATTCTGATTATGGTGGTTGTCTCGATAGCTTAAAGTCAACTTCAGGATATGTCTTTATGCTGAAAATGGGGCAATATCGTGGAAGAGTGAAAAAACAATCAATTACCGCTTCATCCACAATGGAAGCCGAATTTGTTGCTTATTTTGCAGGCTCAAATCGTGCTTTGTGGTTGCGGAATTTTATTTCAGGCCTTCATGTTGTCCACTCTATTGCTAAACCACTGAGAATATATTGTGATAACAATGCAACTGTTTTCTTTTCTAAGAATGACAAATTTTCTAGTGGATTGAAACATATAGATTTTAAGTATTTAGTTGTTAAAGAAAGAGTCCAGAAACAATCAGTTTCAATTGAAAATATTAGGACCACACTTATGGTTACTGATCTATTAACCAAAGGATTACCTCCAAAGGCATATTTGGAACATGTTACGAAAATGGGTCTTGTGAGGAATCCATAATTTGTATGATAATGAATGGTGGTTATGTAATTGACAATTTACGCATTAAAGATTGTTTCTGTGTATTCTTGTTATCAATTATGGGTGCACGTTTTATTATATGATAAACAAGAATTATCCTAACAAGACAAATTACAGAGGCTAGTTTAGGATTGAGTTAGTAAGGGTTATTGATGTGTAGTGCATGGAAGGAAACATGACGTTATGGTTAAGTAACCGCCATGACTCGCATTTATGATATAAGTTGATTCAGTATTATGGCATATAATTTTGAGCATATTGGCTAAGTTTTATATTCAACTCAAATTTAGTTTGAATTATTAGATTTGATTTATTGTTAGTTTATTATATAATAATAGACATTAGTGAATTTTTGTTTCAATAAAATGTTTTATTTTTACTTACTTTTATAATTTTTACTTCTTATTTATTATATGCTAGTTTTATAATAGTTTAATACCTGTTGAACCTCTAAACCTTATACCTTTTCTTTGACTGGTTAGATACTCAGTCCCGGTTTTGAAACATCGATTTTGTTATAAACTAATTTACTATCAACTAAATATATGTTATTTAATATATTAATTATTAATAAGAATTTATTAATAGTCTAATCTAATATTATATA
>JAOTJB010000208.1:882493-896508 GCA_027123815.1 Erythroxylum minutifolium | reverse complement strand
GTACGGAGGTAAATTAAATAAATTTGTTCGTTTTAAGCGATCCTGTTCGTCTAAGTATGCCCTGGTGGGGAATCCCTCCCCCGCGAGCCTCAGGTCCGGATGTCGCGCAGGACGTCGGGCCCGTAGGACCCGCCCGGGGAGGGGTTCCAGCACTAGTAGTTCCAACTCCCATATTATCGCTGGAAGGGAGATGTCTACAATTGATCCGACCAAGGAGCATGCCCAGGGGGCTAGAGGATCATTAACAGGAAAAATTCTCCCTCTCCCTCCCTTTTTAGTGACTCGAACTCAAGACTTCTTACAAATGATAGCGTTAAGGGATAATTTTGTTAAGCGCGGGAGTTTGTTCGGTTGGTTATGTTGTGCAGACAACACAATCTCACATGCACAATTCAGTATTTATTACATAATCAGTTCCTCCTGAATCTTGGTGAACTACACTGGTTCTGATTCTGACCACACACGGTATGTATTAATGTCTTTTCTTGTCTTGTTAATAAAGTCATCAAAAGGGTCTTTTTTTATTACTGAAAAGAGTGAATGATTTGGATGACTTTGATGAATTTTACGTTTGTACTTTTTATACTGTCTTCTCTCCTCGTTGTCGTCGCCGCCGCCGCCGTCGTTAGAGCTGATAACTGATATTAACCTTTTGAATGGACTCCCAGGAAGATATGTTTTCTATTCAGGGTGGGTTGGATTGAACTAGTTTCAGCTTTGAGGGAAAGGGCCAAGAAACTAGATCAGAGCATCTTGATTATAAGTTAACATTTGTGAAAATTGATGCTCGTTACAATAACCAGTTAGGGTTTGTGTAATTCTTGAGAGCTTCTGTTTGTTTGATAACTTGGGATGTAATTTGTAATGAGTTCTATGATTGGTTTTTATGCTTATGGATTATTTAATTCCCCTTGACAACTGAATTGTTCAAAAAATCCTGGATTCTCCTACTCAATATGATGAGCAACAAAGTTTAGTGATTCCTTCTTTATAATGATCCTTGAATTTGTAATTCTGACTTGTAATACTCTTCTTGTGAGCTTTACCATAAAATCTGCATGTCATCGGCCTTCAGACAGTTGTTGAAAAATTGTAAATGGACAATAATTCTCTGATGGACTCGTTGCTTATTCAGATGCAAATTGGGTTGGCTGCCTGGATACTAGATGCTCTACATCCAGTTTTTGTGTTTTTCTTGCAGATAATTTGATACCGTGGTCTTCTAAGTGTCAAGGCACCATTTCTCGTTCTAGTGTCGAGGCTTAATATCATGCTGTTACCAACGCCATAGCAGAAACTTGTTGACTACATAACTAACTCTTCGAGCTTCATTGTCCTCTTTCTAAAGCATTCCTTAGCTATTGTGACAATGTCAATCCAATGTGTCTCTCATGTAACCTAGTTCAGCACCAGCATACAAAATATGTTGAAACTAACATACATTTTGTTCTTCACATTCGTGTTCTTCACATTGCTTCCGGTATCCTCCTACTCAGTTATTTCAGGAATTTTGATCCAGCCTAAGCATATGGTATCCTCCCGCTTCAACTTTGGGGGTTTGATAGAGTACATTTTAGTATATGTAAATATTTGTAAATCCTTGTATTATTTGTATTGAACCAATACTCACAGGCCTTCTCACTTTTACCCAATACTACATTTATGGGGCTCAGAGACTGAGGACTTTGAGGTTGAGGATGCTGGAATATTTGCACTACCTTCAGATAAACACTTGTTTATTCCTATTTCACTTGCTTAGATCATCATTTTGAAGTGATTCATTGGTTAACAGAGAGAGAAAAGCTTGCAGATTCATTCTAACACCAAGAAGAGGATTTGCAGAAGAAGAGCTCTCTCTGAGCTGCTTTATCTATACATTTTGGTCTGATTTGAGTCTTTTTATCAGAATTCAAGCCCGATTCAGATTTGCAGTAGAAGAAAGGAGCTGAGCCTGTGCTAGTTACACTTTTATTCCAAGTTTGAGAAGATAACCAATGACTCATCAATATTCAATGACTCATCAATATTCTTCGTGTCATCCTCGAATTCAATGATCAATAAGAAACGTTTCAAAACTGCTGTTGCAGTCTCAAATTTACTCATTGGAGGATTCAAGCCTCCTCACAAGGATTGGCCTTCCCTTCCTAGTGGTTCCATTTTCCATTTGACCTCGGAGGAAGTTTTCATCAATGAGGTAGACTTGTTCTTGTTCTTGTTGAAATTTTTGGGATGCAACTTTGCAACTTGACTCATCCATTTATTCTATTTGATCATGCCTTTATATAGGCTTACAAATAAACTGAAAATCAAAGCAAATCTTCAACAAAATCAAATATTTTAACTATAATAAAGGAGAATAAAATCAGAAAACTATCCTACAGAATCTGCAAAATTAAAAACAAACTAAGATCTATTCTAAAGGAATTTTAACAATTCTAAAATTTGAATTAATTTCCAACATCCCCTCTTAATGCAAATTTTCTGGAGCACATCTCTCCATCTTCAAAATATTCTGTGAAGCACTTCTCTTCACTAAATGATGCACTTCTCATCATCCTGTTGATGCACTTCTCACCAACCAGCAATCATTGGAGCACATCTCTCCGAACTTCTTATTTGTGAAGCACTTTCTCTTCAATGTATGATGCACTTTCTCATCATCTTACTATTGTTGATGCACTTTCTCACCAACCTAAAAAAAATGTATGATGCACTTTCTCATCATCTTACTATTGTTGATGCACTTTCTCACCAACCTAAAAAAAAAAATTTCTTCTGCAGCCACATCAGGAACCTTCTTGACAACTTTTGCAGTGGCACCCTCATCTTCATCACCACCGTCATCTTCATCGGATGATTCTTTAGAATCACTATCATCAAAGCTATCACTTGACTCTTTTTTTTTTGTAGTCGTTGGAAGAATTTTTGTTTTTGTTTTTTTTTTGCTTCAATCAATCTCACAGTCACTCAAGGATTTATGGTTCTAAAACTATGTTGAAATTTTTGGGTTCAAAAATTTTAAATCAAATATTTAAAAAAACAAAAAAATTTCTTCTACAGCTACATCAGGAATCTTCTCGGCAACTTTTACAGTGGCACCTTTATCTTCATCGGATGATTTCTCAGAATCATTATCATCAAAGCTTTCACTTGATTCTACTTTTTTCTTAGCAGCCATTGGAAGAAATTATTTTTTTTGCTGCACTCAATCTCACAGTCACTCAAGGATCTATGGCTCTGATACCATGTTGGAATTTTTGAGATGCAACTTTGCAACTTAGCTCATTCATTTATTCTATCTAATTATGCCTTTAAATAGGCTTACAAATAAACTGTCTTCAACAAAATCAAATATTTTGACCATAATAAAGTAGAATAAAATCAGAAAACTATCCTACAAAATCTTCAAAATTAAAAACAAACTAAGACCTATTCTAAAGGAATTTTAACAATTCTAAAATTTGAATTAATTTTCAACATTATCCATGCTTAATAAGGCTGTACGTAGTCTTCTGACCATCCATGCCAGCTGCTTTCTCAACAGCCTGCATATTAATTGCAAACTTGTCAAACAATGATCGATAATGATTCTAATCAAGCGATTCAATGTACATAATCATAGAGCAATACGCATAAACTCCATGTTTAACCAACCAGATCTGTGAACAGATCGAAAGATAAAGGGGAAAAGAAAATGATTAATCCGATGGCTTATTATTAAAGCAGTTTCATTAAAAAATAAACCAGAACAAATACCAAATGAAGGCAACAAAATTAAAGCTATAAGATATGATTTTAAGAGCAAGGTGGAGCTCTATACCTGATTAGCCAAATTGTAGAAATGGATAATGTTGCTCATCATCCACACAGATTTGTAGAATGGGCATAACTTGTCATATCTATCACATGTAAGCAAACACAAATGTCCAAAGATATGGATCAATGAACAATGAATTCAATAATTAAAACAACAAAAATCAGAATGAACCAGTTAATCATAGCTTACGGAGTAAATGCATTCTGAGCAAGATAGTCCTCCCTCAAAAGCTTTGCAGTTTCCAGGGTAATCTTATCTTGTTCAGCTAAATCATCCTTTCCTACAAGCTGCAATAATTAAAATAGGATGTTACCTCAAGGAAAGCTGATCTAATAGATGACATATTACACTTAGTTTCATCAAATATGAAGTAGCAAAGAGGGATTGGCTCCCGTTTGCTTAGAGAAAGCCCTTAATTCCTACACCTACCTGGACAATTTCATTTAGATCATCTTCTCTCTGTAGCACTTCACGAGCCTTTGTCCTAACGCTGATAAAATCCTAATCAAATTGCTCATAGAAGGTCTCCAAATCCTGGCAACAACAGTAACAATTCCATAAATGCCAGGAGCATTGAGCGCAGCAGGTGTAAGGGGCACATATAATGAATATTTGGAAACCGGAAACAGAAATAAGTCAAATACACATTATGAGAGAGTAAAACAAGACATACAGAAGTATACTTCGAATATGGAATGAGCCAGTTTACAGAAGGAAAGTGTTTCCTCTGGGCAAGTTTCTTGTCCAGCCCCCAGAAGACCTACAAAATCAAAATGAGAATACGTTATCATCATATATTAACTTGCCCAATGAAAAGGACTACTGTCTATCATGGTTAAATTACAATTGCACCTGATCATCATGTTTTCCATTCATAACATTCTAAAAAATGTTCTATGTTACCTGGAAAATGCTAGGGGTAGCAGATGTGACGGGATCTGAGAAATCTCCTCCAGGAGGAGAAACAGCACCAACAATGGTAACACTGCCAGTATGCTCTGGCCCACCAAGACATTTGACCTTCCCAGCTCATTCATAAAATGAGGCTAAACGTGCCGCCAAATAAGCAGGGTAACCTCTATCTGCAGGCATTTCAGCCTGTAATAGAAATTAAGACATAGAATTAACAGTTAGCATAAACTAATTTAAATGTGCAACAACAATAGAAAACTTTTTACATCCAAGTCAATGTTAAATGATCAAAACGGAACTGTGTGTTAAAAGTGCAGATAATAGGATGTAAATAAGCTACATAAGAGAGGAGCAAACCAGTCATTCGGAAATTTCAAGAAGAGCTTCAACCCAATGAAAAGTTGAATCTGCCATCATGCTAACATTGTATCCCACATCTCGAAAATATTCAGCTATGGTGATTCCTGCAAACCACACATCCACACATCAAATTAAGAAACATCTACTTGCAATGTCTAAGAATTGACATCACAGGAAATAATCTCAAGCTACTTTCCTGAGCAGTAAATTAGTAGAAATTCATTCATTCATGCATAATACATCATGTTAATACATGCCACCAGAGAATACTACTATTCAAGCCTTTTCCCGGTCCTAGGTTATATCAACAACCACCATAAAAGTTGCAGGGTACTTGTAACACTCAAAAGTAAAGTTCTATTTGATAGATATTATCTGTTAGCTAACAAAACCTTTCCACAAAAAGGGTACCTGTATAAATTGAAGCCTCACGACCAGCCACAGGCATGTTAGAAGTGTTGCCCACAAGTGTTGTGCGCTTCATCACAGGTTCTTCGCGGCCATCGGGCAACGTCATTGTCAATTGTGGAAACACCATGAGCAACTAGAAAACAGATAGGTGAGGATAAGTATTAGGAGTGCTGACAAATAATAACAAACATGAGAGAAGCACAAACCTCAGCCATTTCATTTCCTCGCTCACCACAGCCAACATAAACAACTGTATCAGAATTGGAATACTGCAAAAGAAAAAGTATAATCCCTTATCAACAAGTCCCAATCATAATGATTTTGCTAAACTGGTACAAGGAATGACAAGTGTCACCTTTGAAAGAGCTTGACTAATGACTGGTATGCCACATCCAAATGCCCCAGGAATGGCACAAGTTCCACTAAGAACAGAGTGAAAAAGAGCATCGAGAACACGCTGGAACAAACAAAATCACCAGGAAGTCATTTTCTTAGAACAGTGGTCACTGAGGAGCAAGCCAACACAAATATAAGCTAATGTAAAGTACCTGTCCTGTAAGTAGTGGGGTATCAGCAGCAAGTTTTGAGGTAAAAGGTCTTCGTATTCGCACTGATCATGTCTGCACACAACAAATTTGATATATTGAGGTCCAAAATACAATTGTAACGCTCCACAAAAACTTATACCGACACAATTTTGTCACACACCTGAAGCATGGTGAACTTCTTTTTGACACCCTGAAAGTCAAGCTCCAACACAGTATCCTAAAAGTATATAAAAATTCAGCCAGTGATTCACATGAGTAGAAAGAAGAAAGACAGCTTAAACTTCAAAATAGAGACGGATTCATCAAACAAAGATTACCAGGAATGTGAACTACTGAAAAATTCGATCAAAATGATCTGTCAAAGAATTCAAACCTTTAATGAATATTGGCCTGGAGGTGCAATGTAAGTGATCTTCCCCATGGCATCAGGGGGAAGGGCGACATGGTGCTGCACTAAACTGTTCTCAAAGACGGTCTGGAACAAACAAAATCACCAGGAACGTCATTTTCTTAGAACAGTGGTCACTGAAGAGCAAGCCAACACAAATATAAGCTAATGTAAAGTACCTGTCCTGTAAGTAGTGGGGTATCAGCAGCAAGTTTTGAAGCAACAGGTCTTGGTGTTCGCACTGGCCACGTCTGCACACAACAAATTTGATATATTGAGGTCCAAAAAACAACTGTAATGCTCCACAAAAACTTATAGCTACACAATTTTGTCACACACCTGAAGCATGGTGAACGTCTTTTTGACACCCTGAAAGTCAAGCTCCAACACAGTGTCCTACAAGTATATAAAAATTCAGCAAGTGATTCATTTGAGTAGAAAGAAGAAAGATAGCTCAAACTTCATAATAGAGAGGGAGCCATCATAATTCATCAAACAAAGATTACCAGGAATGTGAACTGCTGAAAATTTCAATCAAAATGATCTGTCCAAGAATTCAAACCTTTAATGAATATTGGCGTGGAGGTGCAATATAAGTGATCTTCCCCGTGGCATCAGGGGGAAGTGCGACGTGGTGCTGCATTAAACTGTTCTCAAAGACGGTCTGGAATGGTACAAAAGAAATGCAAAAAGTTAGATAACACAAACTACAAACTCATCTCAACACATAAAGATGATACTTCTTCACAAAGCTTAGCATTGATAAACTTACCGCATGCAATTCTCCACCAGTCAGAAGATCTCCCTCACCTGTCCCAATCAAATAAATTAGAATTAATTCACAACACAAAGACAAAGGAAAAGCAAAAACAAAAGTACCTTTTTTTTTGGCTGAAATTCCCAGAGTGTATCTTTGTCAAGAGCAGGAACAGAGACACCACGAGGACTATAGACATCACCAGATCTTTTTGCAATGGT
Organism: Erythroxylum minutifolium; assembly: GCA_027123815.1. Classification (NCBI taxonomy): domain Eukaryota; kingdom Viridiplantae; phylum Streptophyta; class Magnoliopsida; order Malpighiales; family Erythroxylaceae; genus Erythroxylum; species Erythroxylum minutifolium. The sequence goes on along the minus strand of JAOTJB010000208.1, from coordinate 889,094 downwards.
TTTTAGAGGTCTCTATTTTGATAAAACAGAAAGATAAAACAAGCAAATGATTAAATAATGAAGTGTTTGGGGAGAATTACATATGACCTCAAAAGTAGTTTCAACTTAACAATCTAAAAAAAAGGAAGAGAAAGTAGTTGAGAAAGATTGATAATTGGAAATATCAAAAAGTATTTCCCACCTGAATACCATCAAATATATTCCCCAATATTCCTGGTCCCAACTCCACGGACAAAGGCTGCAAAATGTACAAAGTTTATAAGCAACAACAGTCGAAGCACCATCGAGAAAGCAGGACAAGGTAGTAAAATTACCTTGTGCGTCGTAAGAACAGGGTCATTCACCATCAAACCGCTGTCTCCTCATACACTAATATCAGAAAGATCACAATGATTCTTTGCACTTCAGAAACTTAAGAATTTCACTCATTTAAAAAAGAATAAATAAATAAATGTATAATTTCCCTGTTCCACAAACTTATTTATTCTTCGTGTTCTAATTGTATAAAATGGGCTTAACAATTCATAAATAAGGAACTTCTTATGACAAGATAAAGAAATAAAAAGCAATTGGCAAAACCTTTAAATGAGATGGGAAGGGGAGAGAAGAGAAGGCCTGAAAGTAATTATAGGGACAAGAAACCTTGAATGGTAGCAGAATCGCCTTCCAATCGAATGATTTCACCAATGAGATTGTTGTGGCCAACACGGACAAGCTCATACATAGCAGCACCAGCCATGCCATCTGCAACCACGAATGGTCCTGATACCTGCCCAAACCCATAAAATCACTAAAAATGCGTCAATAAATGTGCAGTAGTCCTTACATTTTTCATGGGATAAATCAACTGCCAAGTACTGAACTTCCAATTTCCAGAAATCAGCATTAAAGAACCAATCATTTACGTTATAATTGAGCCCAAAACCTAACAAGTCATGTCATTTCAGCACACTCTGAACACTACTAACAAAATAAACTTGATCAAACGACAATGTCACCACTACCATTGTAGCAGATCCCCCTGAGAACCATTTTACTAGTCAAATAATCACTCGTAAAGTCTTCACTGATCACGTATATAAAGAAAATAAACACAAACGGAAACGGAAACCTCAACGCCAACCCGCAGCAGATAAGATCAAGCATAGCATACAAATCCACTCCAACACATCCACAATCAAAAGATCCGACATTTAAACAATTCACCCCACATAGTGTGATCATTTCCAATTTTAAGGGAAAAAAAGTTTGAATTTATTCGAGTTAACTAGATGGGTTGTAAAATTGATAAATTAAATTTAAATTGATCTAACTATTTAAGTCTAATTAAATTTGGTTGAATTTGATTATTTATAAACAAATTAATCTAAATAAAATTAAATTAAATGTAATAAAATATATTTAATTAAATTAAAACTCGAATTTAAACTTTAAGATATGTGATTCATGGCCGATTTATTATCAAATCAAATAAACAAAAAATACATAGCTTGCAACTTGATTTATATTTATTTTTATCAAAAATTTAAAATTATTTAATTTGCATTAAATTCTTATCAATTAATAATTATTAATAATTAACATGTATTTTCATATTTTTTTAAGGTTATTTTTTAGGATCTATGAGATTTGACAAACTATTACATCAATCTCTTATTTTTAAAAACTATCAAGTATTACCCTCGTGTTTTAATTAATATATCTTTTTGTTTCTCAAGTCGTTGAGTTATTGTTAAAACCTTATTTATATATATATAAATGACATCATTTTTTAAAATTATAGGAGAGTTATTTAATAATATGTCAATTAGGAATGTTACTTTTGCCTGATCTGATTTTTGCTGGGTTGACCGAGCCACCGGCAAGCCCGGCCATTACTTCAAAAACAATGTTTTTTTGTCAAAAACGACATTATTTTTTATCTTTTTAAAAATATATATAAGATGAGGCGGGGAGGCCCTGCCCATGACTAGGCCACGGGCCAACCTGTCCAGACCCGTTGGGCCAACTAACCCGCCCTACCCGACCTATTGACGTTCCTAATATCAACTACACAAAGGTCTCTCAAACTACAAAATGATATCTTTTTTGCATTTATAAATAGAATTTTTACAAATAAGAGGGACAAACAATATATGAACTAAGCTATGGAGGTGGTATTTGATGATTTAAAACATGAAAGACTAATGCGATAATTTGTCGAATCTCATTAAAATTCCACGAATTTAGCTTTATATTTTATTATCTATATTAATAATCAACAACAATAACCAATGTTTTAAAAACTCATCCAATTCGATCAATTTAATCGTAAAACCCTTGAACTATATAATTCTTTAATTCTGTTTTAACTTTCTGTTTGATTGACTTTAATAACTCTTGTTGTTAAAAATTGATTAATTTATTAATTAATCAATTAATTTGTATAAATTAATAAGTTTTTATAAATCAAAATCAATTAATTAATTTTTATTTAACAATCTTTTTTAATTAAACTTCAAATTCTTCAATAAATAAAAACAATTTCTTTCAATCACATTTCAAATTATTTAATTTTTAGTCGATTTTATGGCGGTTTAATATCAGTTGAACCATGTAAACCTTAAATATTTTGTCTTACCGGTTTAACTTTTAGTCCGATTGTTTAAACATTGACAACAACAATAACGTCCAAAGGGAATTATGCTAAAACGTGAGATTTGGAAAGGTCTAGTAATATTCAACCTTATCTTTACTTAATAGAGATGAATCTATATTTATAACCACTAAACGATAATTATTAATATTAACAAAAATATCTGTCTTTTCAATTAAGCAATTACATCACCACTCATTTGTGAAAAATGCCCCAACCAGTTCCGTGGAAGTACAGAGAATAGAAGTAGAACTGCCGTGCACAACTGTAGGATCAATACAGCTTACAACTACAGATCATTCACCAGATATTCAAAACTTTTCCTTCCGAGAGTAATCTTCCCCGTTTAGCTCTGAATTAGATGGCTAATGTCAAAAGGGTAAGCTTCATCAGATGATTTATCATGGTATAATCTTGAAGCAAATTTTTGATTGGTAGCTTCTGATGGATGAAGAGCATACCACCAAAAATGGTTGTCTCTGTCAGTACATGATGTTAGTAGAGGAATGCAAGCTGGTGTTCCTAGAATCACTTCACAACACGAGGCATTTGTGACCTTAAATCCTGAAAACATAAAGCTTTTAGTAACAATAGAATCTGTTAGAGCTTGGAAGAAGAGCAAGGTGTTTGTGTACCAGAGAACAAGCTTGAATATATCTTAAAGGCATCGAGATAGATGAATTTGGCATTGGCTAGAGCTTTGTTGAGCTTATCTACTAAGGGACGAAGTTTGCTATTAAATATCTGCAGACTGTTGTCAACCTCATCCACATATGAAGATCCGTTCGTGCCGGTTGATTTCCGAACGACCACTGCAGCGCAACCTAGAGGGCTGATTCTGATCAGGGCTATCTTCCCTGCTCCATGATCGTGCAATGTCTGGTTCCAACAAAGAACCATTGACGGTAGGAAGTCATAATTAAGTATTAAGGATGGCAAGAAACGAAGGTTGTGAAGTTAATTACGTTGGAATTATTGAAGGACGTATATAAGTTAAAATGATCTGTAAATTTAATATCTTAAAGTTTTAGATTAAAGTATAGTATCAACACCTAAAAGTATATTTTATCACTAACCCTATAATGTAGATCTCTTATAAAAATGGGCTCCTTAGATCTGACAAGTAGTATCAAAGTCGATAGTTCGGCAAGGAACGAGTATAGGGATGGTAGTAAAATCCAGTGGTTGCCTTCTTAAGAAGAAGAGCAGGGAGACTCTTAATGGGTCCAGACCAATAGAGTAAAAAGATTCTTAGTGACGTCATATAATCGAGCTGTTAAAAAAAAGCTTTCAATCAAGAGAGAATTAAGTCTAATATGGAAGTTTATACTTGAGATGGAGATTATTGGGATGTAAGTATAAATAGAAATTTCACGTCAAAAAGAGATGAAATTTAGAAAGAGTTTGACCGGAGTCCCTTAAGTCCGAGTTTGGTGCGAAGCTCACCCCAGTTTCAAATCTATTCTTGATTGAAGTACAAATGGAAACAAGTGTTGAGTATGCATACCCGTCATTGCGGTACATATTCTTGAATGAGGACTGAGGCATATTGTTCAGGAGTGTACTTTTTCCTTGTAGAGTAAAACTTTGGCTTGAAGTAGTTGTTCACATTATCATTATCACCCATTGCAACAGAATACAAGCACTTGCTCAGGTGATCTTTAGCTGCTGATGAATTTCCACTTGCTAGAACTTCACCAATTCTTGAAACTGTTCTCTGATGATGCTGAAGCTGCGCTTCCATGGCGTATCGAGCACCCTGTAACATTTTTTTTCCTTGTTCACAACCCAAGAAAGGAAACTATATTCAATTGCATGAACAAGAAGAGTTCAGGGTTTTTTTTTTTTTACCAGGTGTGAGCCTGTTTCTGATCGAATCCCAGAGCTTCCTGAAGCATAATTCACACCAACGAGCATGTCTTTATCATCTTTAACTGCTGCAAATGGCGGAATCGAACTGTTGAATCCCAGTAATTTAGCTGCAAAAACAGGATAAGAACTCTTGTTTGAAACTTGGAAAGACGTACGAGGAAAAAAAAAGTTTAAAGTTTATGGAGAGAAGAAGAAGAAGAAACCTAGGAAATCAGGTGTGTTGCGGCCATTGGAGAACCTTCCGGTGGCTCCTTTAGGAAAGTCAATACCATAAGGTAGAAAGTTCGATCTGGCCGTCGTCACGAGGCCATTGTTATTGCCATTATCATAATACGAAGCTCCAAAGATGAAGTAGCAAGGTACTTGTGGCTTGCCATAACTTGCAACACAAAAGCTCAGACTTAGCACCAGAACATAACACAACCTACTCTGCAACGCCATTAGCAGGAGAAAACTGATGAAGCAATGCACAGGAAACGGTAAAGAAGAGATGATATATAGAGAAAGAAAGACGCAGGAAATGGAGGAGACTCCATTTTTAGGCCTGGCTCGAAGTTGGCGCTTCGCATGAGCTATTGTTATCTTTTGGTGATCCCATTTGCATGCATCTAAGTTGTAGGATCCTAGGTTTTGACCATTTCTTTTCCATAGTTAGATTTATTGTTTGTGCATAAAATAACATATACTTGCATTCATATGGGCGTTGAAATGTATAGTTGTGCAAGGGGATAGGAAGGAGAAAGAAGTACCCTCTGGTAAGTCAGGTGGTCCTAGTGACGAAATCAACCTACAGATCGCAATTTGACCAAGTTCAATTAAATTTATTTTAAAAAATCTTAAAATTTTAAAATAATGTCATTTAATTCAAAATAATACTAATTGATCACGTGAAAATTTTGAGATTCGCATTAACTTCAGATCATATCAAGTTTGAATAAACTATTTTTACTAACCCTAAAATCAACTCATTTATGAACATTTTGATGTAAAAGATCAAAAGTTCAAGTTGCAACGAGAAACATTGTAACTCATTTTTATATAAAGATGATTAGCTAGAAGTAAAAACACACAGAGACTTATAAATATCATTTGAATCAAATCAGTGACTTTAAAGATGATAATGAATTAGATTAGATTCAAAGTTTTTATGAGCCAAGCTTAACGTGACCTTTTTTGTGACTTAATTTCGACCTGAAGCAATTAGTACCCTCAAGTAGGTTAGGCGGTCCTAATGGTAAAATTAACTGATTTAAGAACATTTCAATTTAAAGGATTGAAGGTTTAAATTGTAACAGAGAGATTGCAATTCATGAGTTAATGGTAAGTAATTAGAATTGAAAATCGAAACATAAAAATAAAATATGAGTCAAGTTCATTATTTCAAAAATGACAATATATTAAGTCAAATTTGAGTTGTTTATAAATTGGACTTGACTTAACATTTTCTTTTTATAATTGAAGTCCGACCCAAATTAGGTAAAGATAACCCTAAACCAACTGAAACCAAGTGACATTGTTTTGACTTAATTCACCAAAGCAATATAGTTTCAATCAATGAGTTAAATTAATGTGAATTTAATATAACCATTTCAAATTGGTACAAACTATATTGATCTAGTTTCGCATACTTAAATTATACTTAAAACTATATTTGATTTTTTTTGTCACTATAACTTTAAATTGTTAATTTATTAAATCATTTATTTTAAAAACTCGATTTAACAAAAAAAAGAAGAAGCAATGTATGAAAGTTCAATTAATACTCAATCTAATCAAATTTAGGTTTTTCAAATGAATTTTTAATTTAATTAAGTTCAAACTTTTAAAATTATTACAAAATCTTAACAAATTCAAGTTTAATTTCACTTTCTTAACACATCATCAATTGCAAGTTAGACTTAAAACTCTACATTAAATTTAGGTTTGCTTTTTGAATATGACTCAGACTCGTTATTATCCTTATTAGTGCTCGTCTCGTCTTCTTGGATTCTCAAAAGTTGCTTTCTACAAAACAAAACAAAAGAATCAAACTTTACGCAAAATCCTTTCTCAACTATAATGAATGCAGTGAGTTCTTGTGGTTCATGTTACCAA
>JAOTJB010000208.1:862286-880490 GCA_027123815.1 Erythroxylum minutifolium | reverse complement strand
CAAAAGAATCAAACTTTACGCAAAATCCTTTCTCAACTATAATGAATGCAGTGAGTTCTTGTGGTTCATGTTACCAATATAATTCTGTAAGACAATCTAAGTAGTAATTTTGTTTAGTCAAATCCCTAACCATAAAAAGTGTAGAGTGAAAGAGAAGCAAAGTTATTAAAAAAAAAGGCATCTTCCTTTTCTCAAAATTGCCTATACAACACAAGACATGAAAATTATGATCTTGTCTTCTCGCATTTTATCCTTTCCTCAATTGAATTTGCTTTTACATTTGCTTCCATCATTTCATCTATTGGTCAACATTGACTTATAAAAAGGGGTTGTGTTAGGGGTGGGTCCAATTTGGTTGCCTAAGGACCAACTATCCGAAGCAAAATGACTTCTTTTCATTAAAAACGGCATGTTTTGTACTGTTAAGTTTTTTAAAAACTTGATCAGGGCAGCCAATGGCTAGATTTTAACGTGGTATCAACAAATTTAAAGGAGACGTTAATTTAGATTAGAATTGAAAAAAATAAAAATTTGATTATTTTATTGTCACTTTTTAAAGTTTGGTTATAATTATAAAATTGAGTAAAATTTAAAATTTTTTATAATTAACCTTAAATTTAATAATATATGATGAAATTACCATTAATATTTAAAAATAAATATTATTAATTAAAAGCAATTATTTTTTAACTTTTTTTGGCACTATATAGAGATGGTAATTGTTAGCCCATGGACTTAAATTTAGTTATTTTTAATAAATTGAACTAAGTTCAAACTGACTCGAAATTCAATTATTTTAAACAAAACAACGTAATTTTATTTATAAGAGATGAGTCTCAAATAGGCTTAAACATGGGAGGATGCAATTAAAAAATAAATTGTTCTGTATTTTTAATTTTAAAAAATTTGGCAAGAATTTACCCATGAGTCAGCCTATTGGTGATATTAATAATAAAATATCAGAAAAAAAAGAAAAAATGGAACTAAAAAAAGTTAAATTTTTATGATTGGAGCCAAATAAATAATCCTCAGCATCCTAAGCTTCTAATGATGATGAGTTGCATAAAAAGTACTCACTGAAAGCATCCTAAGCTTGGGAACATATCTTTTATCTTAGTTAGCCCGTTACTACTCAAAGGAAGCATTGGGGATTGGAAAGTCAAAGTAGAGTTGAGTCAAACTCGGCTTTAACATGCACAAGGCGCGGAAACCCAACACTGTGCTTTGCGCGGCAGTTTTAGTTCGTGTAAATGACCAAAAAGCCACCAAAAGCATTTTATTTTTAATTACTGAAGATTATAGGCATTTTATTATATATTTTCATTAGGAAAATGTTAAATTATTAAAATAAAAGACAATGTAAATATTTTTTAATTATTTTAAAAATAAAATTATATTAATTATATAATATAATTTTATCCTCTCCATTTTATAATGATATAAACTTATTTAAATTTATTACTCGTTATTTTGTAATTTAATTTTTAGACTTATCGATTTAATTATTTAATTCAAACTTGATTTGTTAGCCTTAATCTTAAAGTTGAGCGAGATAGGGAGGCATTGGTTCGGCCTTAATTGTCATCCCTAACTCTGCATCTCATTATGTCATATAATACAAATTAGAAAATTTCACAAATTTAAATAGAGAAATTAGATATAAAGAACTAAATTAGGTTACAAATTTTATATTTAACAAAATCTTAAATCTCAATCATTAAACCCTAATGTTCTTGTCTGTTTGGTCATTTGGTAATTTGCCTTTTTACAATAAATATATTTAAATATTTTCTTTGTCTGTTTCTGTATACATTTGTACGTAAAACTCGAAAAAGAAAGTGGGCATTCGAGGTTTCTGACAATATTCTCTGCATGATGTCTCTTCTTCACTGTTCTTACCTCGTATCTCGTGCCACCCTCTCAACTCTTTAAACTAATAAATACCCACTTCTTAATCTTTTCTTATTAGTAGAAGATCACACAGAACCAGAAAGGAAATGATGTAATGTAAATGAATCAAGTGTCACTAATGGCGACCCCCCTCAAAAAGATCTGTTTTTTTTCGGTTTTTTTGTTTATTGGAAAGTGGGAGGAAGACTGTTTTCTTGGGTTTTGGGTTTTATTTACGGGTTCTCTCTCATTTTCAGAAAGAAGAAGAAACGTGAGGGAGAGAATAAGATTGAGAGAGAGAGAGAGAGAGAGAGAGAGAGGAGGGAGGGTCTGATCTTTCTTTTTTAGCTAAAATAAATCAGAATTGATTATAGCTTTGAAAAGCGAAAATGGGTTTTGTACGTAAGTGGAATTATATCAATTTATTGCTCGCATTGAATGGCTTTTTAATGTTTCCAATACTGTTGTCGCTTTTAACTGAGCTAACTTTCTCTTTCTGTCTTCTCTCATGTGCAGGGTCCAGGGTGGTGCATTTCTCTTCTTGTCACTTACTGCCATTTCTTTACTAAAGAAAAGAACCCTAGTCTAGTTTCTTTTGGTTTTTAGCTTTACGCGTTCCTATCATTCCTCACAAGTAGCTTCTCTCTCAGATGTGAGTGTTTTGTGTGTGATCACAAGCAAAGATTTGTGCTTTGAGGCTATACATTTGAAAAGAAGAAGTTCCTTTGAGTAGTGGTTTTGAAGGGCGTAGTCACTTGCTCCTGTATCCGATCTTAAACTGCCATTTTATGTTTTGTTGTTCATAGAGTAGTGCTGCTAAGAATGTGGCGTCTGAGTGATGAAATTGTTAAGAGAAGAGTTGAATAGGTAGTAAAGGTTGTGCTTTTTTTTTTTTGGGTTAACCTACGAGGTGTTCTGGGTGACCCGAACTGTCGGTGGCACCTTTAAGCCATTAGATTAATGATTGTTATTCAGGGGTTTAAAGTGATTTGTGTTGTAAGGTTGTGGAGCGATATGCTTTTTGAGCATCGTTTGATTTCATCTGTGTTGGTTCCTTCATTCAGTGAAAAGTTTGACGATTTACTCCATGCGTTTGAAGCTTTAAGAGCAGCAGTTTCGTGAATGTTCTTGGTCTGTGTCTAGTATGACTAGGTAAAGCAGAGAAGTGATGTTAAAGTCAGCTGCTTTTTAGTGTAGAAACAGTGGATTTGGGATTTACTTAGTTTCTTTGGCTCGGAAATTCGAGCCATCTTGTTGATCTACGAGGATTCTAAGAGATTCTGCTTTGACCATTTTGACTTAAGATATTTAATCCTGGTCCCCCCCACCAAGATTTGGTGAACAAAATCTCGTCTTTGAACATTTGCTGTTCTCTTCTCCGTTTTCCGGGTTGAGGTTGTTTCAAGAGGAACATTGGGTTAGAGATGGATTTTTTCAAAGTGAAGAAGTTCAGGAAAGCTCGTAAGCCAGACCCAGAAAAGGATTTAGAAGATAAGCCAGTGCCACAACCAGAGGAACCAAAGAATGATAATGGTGGGAACGGTGACAATGTGGGAAGTAAATCAGTTAATACGGATCCTCTAGCTGAAGCTGAAGATGACGATGATGACTTTATAACCAATGAGGTGAAGAGGAGGTTGAAAGAGCTGAGAAGGAACAGTTTCATGGCGTTGATACCTGAAGAAGACTCGTGCGAAGAGGAAGATGATGAGGAGGAAGGTGAAGGAGAGACGAGCTCTAATGAGTGGAGGGATGTTGAAGCAGAGGGAAGACAATGGTGGGGTGGGTTTGATGTTGTGTATGAAAAATATTGCGAGAGGATGCTGTTCTTTGATCGAATAATTGTGCAACAACTCGTGGAAAATGGTAAGTTCTACAGGGTTGGATCCAGTTTCTTGTTCCTTTGCATCAAATGTGAAATATATGAAGATTCAGATTGCTTTTGGCTATCTCTTCTTGTAAGATTTATGGACCCGGATTGTTCCGAAGCCATTTCTTTGTGAAAATTAATACTTTCTGCATATTGGATTGATGGAAAATGCTTTGATTCTTTGCTGAACTAGTTGATAGTACCTCTTCAGAATCATCTGAGGCTGTTGCTTTTTATGTTTATTAATGATAATTTACTAGTTATTGTTTGTTGCCAAGCTGTGATTTCTGGGTTCATTTAGACATTAACATATATGTGAAGCCTTTTCAAGAACTAAAGATTTAGTTTTTTCAGTTCTAACATATGGTTTGGAATTGGCAAATGTTGGTGGATAGTTATACATATCCGGAAGTCCAATCTGACATTGATACGGTTCTAATTTTTCCATTGTTGCTTAATTTGAACCCCAAAAAAAAAAGAAATGTACCAGTATATTTAATAACATTATGATGAAATTCTTTGAGATTTGGCATCCTACCAAAATCTGGCCAATTGATGATATGCTAAATCACTGTAGCTTTATGATTTTGCTTATGGTCTAGTTAAGGGAGTGATGATTTTGGTTGAGCCAACCTTTTTGTTTGTGGTCCATAGGAGTCCCCTAGATATGATGTAAAATGGATCTTGTTCTATCACTGATCAGAGATTTCATGAAAAATTTGAATCGGAGTTTGTAAGGGGAAGGAGAAGGAGTCCTTAATTTGCCACAGGCTAGGTTTGAGCGAGAGCCTTTTGTGACAATTCGAAAGTTGACGGTATATAGAGATAATGGTCTAGGAAAAGCAAATTACAGATGACGTTGGATTAGGCTTATTGGATATGCTGAATTTGGCAACCACATAAAAGCCACTTAGTTTCTACTAAGGAGTCCCCTCCAGTTTATTGGATTTAAGTTGCTCAGATCCTATGTGAGGAATCTACTAAATGTAAATGTAACCTGATAGGAAATAACAACGAACCTTTTCCTCCTCTTAAGATTTTCTTTTCCACGTTTTCATTATAACTGCAATACTTAAAGGGCCTGATACTGTTTTACAGGTTGCCATACTCCTCCAACTCCATCACCAAGATCTGCATCCAAGAAGTTAGCATCACCATTCCGCTGCCTTTCTTTGAAAAGGATGGAAGAACTTGGAGATGAAACTGAGCACTTGCAGCAGCCCCAGAATGAGCCATATCAGGATCTTGAAACTGCATATGTAGCTCATGCTTGTTTAACCTGGGAGGCCCTTCACTGTCAGTATACACATATGTGTCAGAAAATTTCATGCCAACCCGAGAATCGAACCTGTTACAATCAAAGTGCTGAGCAGTTTCAACAATTTCAAGTGTTATTGCAGAGATTTATTGAAAATGAGCCTTTTGAGCTGGGTATGAGAGCAGAAGTTTATGCTCGTACCAGGAAAGTTTTGCCTAAACTGCTTCAGGTTCCAAACATAAAAGGTAAGTTCTGCCATTACAAATTAAGTCCTAATTACGAGTTCACTTTGTATTCCAAGGACTATGAATTTCTTATATAAAATAATGAATTTCATGGATATCAACAGCTTCAGATCAAAGAGAAAAAGAGGAAGAAGAATCTGATTGTGTAGTTCTTGCTCCTGACCTTATCACCGTCATTGAGAGCTCAGTCCTCACTTTCCACCTCTTCATCAAGTTGGATAGGAGAAAACAGAATGGTGTCTTAAACTTGTTTGTAAATCAAAACCAGATCGCAACCCCTCTTCAATTGATTCAGTCCTCACTTGAGAAGGTTAGACTTTATTGTGTTATTTTGTAGTTCAATTAATTTTGTATATCAAATATAATATGCTGAAGATTGTTACTTTTTGATGCTGTTGGTACCTCCCTTTGAACTTCAATCCATGTAAAAATTTGCAGAAGAAGACTAAGTTGAAGGAACTCTGTAAGAAGAGTAAAGGTTGGAAGAAGAAATCTTGGCCGCAAGTGTATGCAGATGTTGAGCTGCTGTTTAGCCTAATTGACATTAGGCTCATATCCAGGGTTCTTAAGATGGTGAGAATAACTAAAGAGCAGTTGATTTGGTGTGAAGAAAAAATTAAGAAACTACATTTATCAGATGGGAAGTTGCATAGAGACCCTTCCGCCACCCTGTTCCCCTGTTGATAGCTGCAAAGCCAGGAATGCTGGGATAAGATTTATCAGTTCTTGCAGCTGCAGTGAAGCATCCTTTTTTTCCTTTTACATAGAAGTGGCATGAGGTACTCGGTTCGATTCGCAAGCTAGAGTTAATTATCTGTGAATGCGGATTATTTATAACGTGATCTTATTGCCATTAGGTGGTAAGAAGGATTGGAAAAAAAAAAGGGTATTACTGCAGCTTTTGAATCTCTGTAGTTTGTTGAACATAAATTACTTGACTTGTAGATTGTTTGAAGATTGCTTCTCCCTAGCCAATATCATTTCAAGTTCATTTTCTGTTTTGTCCCCACTTGTGTTTAACCATGTCTAAACCATATTTCGTTACTTCTAAACCAGTTCATCCAAGCTTTGTGCTAATGTAAAAAGTCACCACCACCTGGTCCTTCAGATGTCAACATAACAAGAGAATAAGCATTAGTAATGCAGAGTTAAGCAAGTAAATGAAAAGGAAATGGCCTCAAACCCTAATTTGGTGGTAAGATATAAGGAGAATCATTCCTTTCACCAAAGTTGAAAGCCTTATGAGTTTATCCGATATAAATAGGATTGACAATGTGTCGGCCTAGCATGAACTCGAACACAATGCTTTTTGAACTCAAACTCGAGCTTAATTTTGTGCTCGAAAAGGTACCGATTGCTTTTAGAACTCGAACTCAGTTTGAATTTATAATTAGAATAAAGGACAAGTTTTTTCAATTTGATTCGTTTTTAAAATATATTTTAATAATTTTAATATATTATATTAACTAGACATACACATTTTTATTAGTTTTTTGTTAAAATTTTGATAAATTTACCTAATCTAAATAAAAATTGATGAAAAAAGTGTGAATTATATTTGAAAATATTAAATTATAATATTTATTAAGTAATGAATTAAACCTGTTTTTATTATGATTGTCACATAAAATCAAGATGTCATTTTCTTGTAAGATGCCGTCTCCCTACCAAAAACTGAAAGGGAAACGTATTGCTATGTGACAAAATCCAAAGAACACCTAATCATGAGGACAATGTATAAATGATGTCAGCTACAGTTTTGTTGCCACGTGTCACTAACCCATTTCCTCAACAACTTTAACTAACACGTGTCTTAGCATGACCTGGTATAGCTTCCATTGTAAGACCAAAAAGCCCATAACTTGGTAGACAAAGATGATAGAGTAAATCTGAGAACCTCATGCTTGTTTTGCTAGTGGCTTTTTAGTCTTTGAGTATGATAGATAAACAATGAAGTCATCTGGTTTAAGGAATTGATGAAGAATAAATTAATGGGATATAATGAATAGATGTGGGATATAAAGAAATATAAAAGAAAGTCCAAAGCGTGAATCTTTAGCTAACTTGGAGGGTTTTTTTGTAGGTGAGTTTTGTATTTTCCAAAGCAAAACAACCTTCTGTAAGTTCTGTTAAGACTTTGTGTGTCCTGAACGGAGCTTTCCAATACTCTTGGGGCGGTTTTGTTTCAACCTTGGAGAGCTGTTTCCGTCTACCAGGTACAGAGCTTTGCTTGCATATGTGTGTGTCTGCTTTGCGGGTGGACGGGTTTGAATTATGTATGTATGGCTATGATCATTTGAGTTGATTGATCGCTTTTGGTATTTGTAGAGAGTTTTCACGTAAGGGCTGCTTTACTTTTCAAGAAATTGGCTTACTTTCTTGTCTTTCTTCAGTTGTGTTGAGACCTGTGGGTTGGTTAAGAGTAAAGGTGAGAGCTTTTGGATAAAGATGAGGTCTTTACGTGATAAAAATTGTAATCAGTATCTGTTATAAGGATAGATGATATCAAAATTTATTTTTGAAAGATTTTGCTATGCGAATGCTGATTCTGTGTTTCTTTTCTTCTACAAAGTAGTGGGTGTAGGTGGGTGGATATGCTTTTTAGGTGTTAACGCAGACACTCATAATGACACGAACAACTTTGAATGTCGACATGAATAATATATTGCCAAATACTTTGATTTCTGTTCTTGGTCTAGTAAATGTTGATTGAAAGCCCTACTTTGTGGTAAAAAAGAATACGGTCGAAGCTAAATGACTGTCGAAACCTAACCATTGGATTCTGAGTATCTGTTTTCTATTTGTTGTTTCCGGGATTTTTTAAGACTTTTACATTGATGAATGTAGCACTGGATTGACAATGCAATGGCCGCCTTGGAGGTACTGATGCTTTTTTTTCCGTTGAATAGATAATGCTATAAGAGGTTGTTTGACAATTCTTGGTGGGATGGCAACGGAGAGCCCTATGAGATTGACTGAGACTACTGGAGCTACGAAATGGCCCTTCACTAAGGAGACAACTATGCTTGGATCACCCTTAAGTAACATGACAACAGAAGAATTGAGCTTCCTTTTGAAGGGGGACAGAGTACAAAAATATGATAGAAACACTGGTCCTAGTCGAAGCGGTAGTGCTCCACCAAGCATGGAGGGGTCATTTGCTGCTATTGGAAATCTTTTAACTCAAGGGAGCTTCAACCTGGATTCTAGCTTGGAGAGTCTAAACAGTGTTATTGAAAATTGTGAGTCTGAGGAACAACTGCGCTGCGATCCATCATATTTTGCCTACTACTGTTCAAATGTCAACTTGAATCCAAGGCTTCCTCCACCCCTTATGTCAAGAGAGAATAGACGGTTAGTACGCCACATTGGTGGTTTGGGGAATAATTGGAAATATCCTTCTTCAGATGATAGTGGCAATAAAGTCTTTCAAATTACTCGAGGTTCATTAGCAACTCACAAGGAGGAACCTGAGGATGAAAGTTCACCTGGAGAAGGTTCAGAAACTTACTCAGAGAATGGCAATTTACTTCATTCTAGTGAAAATTCAATCTCTTTGGCAGCTCGCCACAAAAGTGTGGTTGATCTGATACAGGTATATGTCTTACTCTTACAAATACCTGTGAATGGAGTATTTGTAAAATAGGATACTGATAGTTTTATTAGCCTTTTTCCTGTGTTTCCCCTGTATTCTTGAATATTCATCTGTTGAGCTAGTTGAGTAGCAGTTGAGAGTTTCGCATATGATGGTTGTCATGTGGTGCAAAATGATTTTGCAGTATTTTCCTAGCAGAAAACTTCGTGCTCAGTAAAGACGCTCGTTGTAGTACTTACTATGCACAACTTCCTGCATGGTTCTGTTAGGAATCATGTGAATTTACCTCACAACATCAAATCCTGCATGGTTCAATTCTTGGACTATGCATGAATTGTGAAGGTCCACAAAAGTATTATCTTATCTAGTTAAATAGAGGTATTAAAGACTATCAACAACATGACTATACATTGTTGAATCAGAGAATGGTTCAACTCCATGAATGTTGATTCTGTAGAGGTCAATTTGGATAAGCATCAGATTAACTTTGTCCACCTTAGGGGAGTGAAGGCAGACTCGTGCTTTATTTTTTCTTGAGATAAGAACAAGCTATTCTTTTCCCATTTGGCATGCAGACCAATAAAGTAACGCAACTTGCCAAAGTCTTTTACAGCAAATTTGGACCAACTGTATGATCAAAGTTTCAATATGTTTTGCAGCATTGCCAGTAATAATTATATCATCCACATAAATGAGGCAGAATAGTTGGATATCTCCTTGGGAAAAAGAAGAACAATGAAGTGTTTGTTTTTTAACCTTGAAATTCAAGAGTAATCAAGAATTTGTAAGGCACCGATGCCAAACTCGAGGTGCTTGCTTTAGATCATCGAGGGATTTTATAGATGATAACATGATTTGGATATTGTGTGTTGCAATATCCAAAAAGTTGCTCCGTAGAAAGGAATTGGAAACGTTTATCTATTTAATAGGCCAACCACATACTACAAAAGATAAAACAAGTCTAATGGTTACTGAATTTATAACAGTGCTAAACGTATCACTGAGACCCAGTCCAGGGTTTTGGTGTATCCCTTTGCAATGAGGCGAGCTTTATAATGCTTTGTTGCGTCCTATAACATTTTGAGATAAAGTTCTATGCTTCCATGTTCCTTTTTGAATCAAGGCATTGTATTCCTCCTTCATTGCTCGATACCAATTTGAATTTTAATTGCCAAGGAGTAGCAAGTAAGTATTGGTTCAGTGTGAAGTTTGAATTCTTTAGGTTTGCCCAATTTTGACCAACTGATCTAGGGGTCAGCCTTTTGTGGTTGTTGAGGTGGAGAGGGTATTGGATTGGGATATGTTAACAACTAAGGATGGATACTTTGGGATGAGTGATGTCATTTGTAGAGGAGTAGTCGTCTATGGGTGTTTTGTAGATGTGTGTGAATTATAGCGGAAGAAGATTGGAGAGGCAACCACATTAAGAATGGAAGTAACAGGACTAGTTGTTAAATTGATATTGGGTTGCACGACAAGAGATGAACTGAGATGATGACCGTTACACGGTGCAACTGCATTATGGACTGCAAAGGGAAAGACTTGATCAAATAAGACCTGGTGTGGGATGTGAAGTCTATTAGAATCAAGTGTTATATAAGGAGAGGAGAATGGCTGTTAAGCTGTACGTTGTTCTAATAAAATAAAGAAGCCCATTGAAGAGGAAGACATCTTGTTTACCATTTTATTATATAATATATACAGGTATGTTCTACATAAAGATAGAAACAAATCAAGATATAAACGTTACAGATACAATAATAACATTGATTTGCCAACGGCCTCTAAAGTCTTGGTTTGATTAATGGGTAAAGATCTATGTCCCAATGAATGGCAACTTGAGATACTTTCTTAGAAGTTGATAGTGGAAGTTTTCATTTCCCACTTTTAGTGGAGAGCAGTAACATAACAGTTTTATGATCACTTCATCTCTAACATGGAAGTTCTGTGTTCTCTCGTAAAATTTTTTTCCTCCTGGTTCTAAGGCATTAATGTTTCCCACCATCTTGTACTGATGGATTATGTGCAGGAAGACTTCCCTCGGACTCCTTCGCCTGTGTATAATCTGTCTCAGTCTCCAAGTCGTGGAGAAGAGGAAGCAAATGATCATTATACTCATACTCTTTCGTCCAAAGTTTCTTCTATCAGGACATCAAGAGAATTAAAAGCAAGTCCATGTTCTTCTGATGTTTGTGTTAATACACATGCCTCCGAGGTAAATGCTATGAGGTTAATAACTGAGAATGATCCCTCTACCACAACTTTCCCCAGCTCATCATATCTCAATGGGACATCATGCAGAGAGCTGAATAAGACAAACACTTCAGATACTTGTTTGGAGGTTGATCCTTTGGTTGGCAATTCCATTCAGTGTGGTAATTCGAGGAAGGATCTTAGTATTAAGAAGAAACAAAATGATAAACAATCTTATGGGAGATTGTCACAGTGTTATCCACCAGTACAGCAACAAATTCCTTTTCAGTCTCAAGTAATATCTCAAAGAATGCAAACACCTGTACATACTCCTGTGCTCAACCCTCCTTTATATGCTTCAGCAGCAGCATGTATGACTGCAGGAACTCCATTTTATCCCAACTTTCAGCCTTCTGGTATATACTCGACACACTATGGCATGAGTGGATACACTCCAGGTCCTCCATTTCTTCCCCCATTTTATACGGGATATTCTTTTCAAGGAACTGTGCCTATGCCTTTTGGTGCTTCCTCTGGCCTGAAGTTTGATGGTAGGAATGCCCCTAATTCAGCTGGAGAGACAAGTCCACATGCAAGTGGATTGCAACATGTGGGAAAGTTCTATGGGTCTAATGGTGTAATGCCGGAACCTTCTTTTGTGGATCCTCTACACTTGCAATATCTTCAACATCCTGCTGATGAGACATTTGGAAACACAGTTCATCAAAGTCGCTTTGCATCAAATGGGAATACGGGCATCCAGATTGATGCATATACCCATCAAAAAGATTCATCTATTGCTGCTTATATGAGTGATCAGAATGTGTTGCATACAACATTTGGAAGTCGAAGCATTCCAAGTCCTGGAAAATTGGGGATCAGCACCAGCAGTCTGTACAATTTCCCCCCTAGCATTAGTGCCATGACCCAGTTCCCTGCCTCATCTCTTCCATATCCTCTATTACCATCTTCTACAATAGGTAGAATAAATCGTCCAAGCCACCACATTGACATGAGGGTTCCCCAAGGTTTAAGTAGGAAAGCAGGAGCCTATTCTGGCACTCAAGGACAAAGAGGAATGAGCAGCTTTGATGACCCGAAGAGTCATTATTTACTTGAAGAGCTAAAATCAAACAGTGCCCAAAAAATTGAACTTTCTGATATAGCAGAGCATATAGTTGAATTCAGGCAGTATTCTATACTGACTTTGTGTTGCTTTTTTCTCCATAATGTGTTTGTTATGTCATATGCAGTATAACAATTAATTTTTATTGCGTGTCCAATTCCAGCGTTGACCAGCATGGAAGCCGATTTATTCAGCAAAAGCTGGAACAATGCAATGTTGAGGAGAAGGTTTCTGTATTTGATGAAGTACTGCCTCATGCTTCAAAGTTAATGACTGATGTATTTGGTAATTATGTTATTCAAAAGGTAAACTCTTGTAAGTTGCCTGCTTTACATTTTTTTGGCTCAATAAGCTGCCTGCTTTAACCCCAATCCTCTTGCCATAAGAATTTGCAATTAAATGTTGGGTGCTAAATGATGTTGCTGATTCTTCAACTTCAGTTTTTTGAACATGGAAGTCCTGAACAGCGAAAGGAGCTTGCAGATCGACTTAGGGGGCAGGTTTTGCCATTGAGTCTGCAGATGTATGGTTGTCGTGTAATACAGAAGGTACTCTAGCTGGCTTAAAGAAATAATTTTGCAAATCTGTTTTTATTTCTTCTATTACATATTAATTTTTTGCTTTACTCTGAATATACGAAATGGTGTTCTACGTTAAAAACAATAAATTACTTTAAATGATGTTTACTGAATATAATGATAACATTGCACTGACTTTTTGGATAGCTTTAGGCTGTAGTTCGAGGCATTGGAGATCTATCTGGATGATGAGTTGGCTTAATTGTTGCTGTCAGTTAATGATTTCTGCACAGTTTATATACTATAATCACAACTTCAAAATTTTGTTTCTCTAGGCCTTTGAAATGATTGAACTTGACCAGAAGATAAAGCTTGCGCAAGAGCTTGATGGGCATGTGATGAGATGTGTGCATGATCAAAATGGAAACCATGTAATTCAGAAGTGTATAGAGTGTGTTCCTGTAAAGAATATTGATTTTATTATATCTGCTATTCAAGGACAAGTTGCCACACTTTCCATGCATCCCTATGGTTGTCGTGTTGTTCAGGTATGATTGCATAGCTTGTTAAGTGTACAGCGGGTAGGCCTTTTCCTTTATTCTTTACCTAAGTTTTTGTTTTGGTCCATGATAGAGAATCTTGGAGCATTGTTCAGATGAGCTGTATAGTCAGTGTATAGTGGATGAAATCTTAGAATCAGCTTACCTTCTTGCTCAAGACCAGTATGGCAATTATGTTATCCAGGTTCATCATATTTTCTCTCTGCTTTTTGTTTCATTATTTATTTATGCTGTTTGATCTGTGGCGGAGAATAGTACGTGGAGTCATCATCTGTATCATCACTTTTGGAACTTTTATGATCCCAGTGCATACAAGATTCAGCAGTTATTTTTGTACTCTAACTTCACTAGCAATTGCTGATTTGTGAATTCTGAAGGCAACCAAAACCTTTTCTGAAAAATGACATAAATCTCTTGAAACAATCATGCACCGGTATCCTTTTCCGAATGAGTGGGTTTCAAGTTCATTTTCTTGTCTGTTTTTCATATTAACTTTATTCAGAGTTTTCCTAAATCTTAGGTTTCTTTTCCCTTTTTCTCTTGCAATCTCAAAATCATTATGCTATTTGCAGCATGTGTTGGAGACGGGAAAGCCCCACATGAGAAACCAAATTATAAGAAAGTTGACTGGGAAAATTGTGCAAATGAGTCAGCATAAATATGCTTCGAATGTGGTGGAGAAGTGCTTGGAATATGGCGATACTTCTGAACGAGAACTTTTGATTGAGGAGATCGTTGGACAATCCGAGGAAGATGACATCTTGTTGGTAAGTGGAACCGAAGTGCTGGCTTGTTAATGTAGTACTCCTTGTAATTTTGTAACTTCTATTTTCCTTTGATTTTCTTGAAGTCTGAATTAAATGAAAAGGCATAACTGGTCTGTTTTGCTACTCTGGCAATTCCATTCTTGTTTATTAGTACCACTCACTGGTGCCAAATTCGTTTTCTGAACAAAAGGTTTCTTCAACATGAAGTTTGTAACAGAACTTGAATTTGAGTTTGTATCTCAATTTAATATCATCTAGTATGCATCAGAATCTTACGGCATAAATGTTCGTTTATCACATGGAAGTTGAACCGCATGAAATATGGTTTAGTAGAGGTATCCAAAAAGAAAATTCTGTACAGAATACAGCAGTGGTGAAAATTTCAGATTACATTACGCCTACTGATTATCTGTTGTTGCCCTTTTATGTGACAGACAATGATGAAGGACCAATTTGCTAATTATGTGGTCCAGAAGATTCTGGAAATAAGCAATGATAGACAACGTGAAATATTACTTGTTCGTATACGCATCCACTTCCATGCTTTGAAGAAATACACTTACGGAAAGCACATTGTTGCTCGTTTTGAACAACTGTATGGTGAAGGTACTTGAATTCTGTTATAGCAACAATTTAGTAGTTCCTGTCTCTGAGTCAAGTCACCCTGTCATGTTTCTGAAATGGAATTTTAAATGATTGAAGTTTGTCTTTGTGCAATAGTGCATAAGCAATCACAATCAGCCTGCATCTTACGGTGACTCTTCAGATAGCTTTACGGTTTTAGTTTTACGAAAAGATCATTCCGTGCACGATGCACTTATACTGACTATGATTGTAATCCAGACTGCCAAAGCTTGGAATTGTGAATTGCTGAAGATGATAAGGCCGGCACAATATCCTGCCCGACTGATGTAAGAACATCACTAAGGAGGAGTCTCTGCAAGTTAGTTAACAGGAGATACTGAATACATAATCTGCTACGGATGCTCCTGAGTACCAATTAGTTCCTGAGATTACAAACTCCATACAGACACTAGCTAGTTTTATGTACATTTTGTAAGTAAGAAGTTGTGAATGGTTATGCAAATTCTATGGGTGTATAGAAAGAAACAAAGGAGATTAGCTTCAGGTGATTATATGGTCATTTTTCATGAATCTTAAAGCTGTTTCTTTTTATCTGTTTCCCTTCTAAAATATGCATATTTGCTTGTGTCTGAACATGCTTCACAATGGCCCTTTTTGTTCTGGAAAAGGAAAGTAAGACTTTGAACATTTGTTTTGTGATTTGAGATTACGAAGAAGCTGATAAATGTAATCTTTTTCCTAAGATATACGAGAGATTGAAGATCCGTTGTTTTCTCTTTAATACAGTTCATGGTTGCATTATCTTGGAGGAAAATGACAGTGGCAATGCTATGTAACAGGGTACACCTTGCCATTCACCTTAATGCAGAGAATTAGTTATTATCTTAATTAATTGCGAATGGTTAATTAATTTATATAATAATTAACGTATAGTTCCAAAATAAACTTCATAGTTTCTGATTACTTATAATCCGATCATGAAAAATCATTCCCCTATAATAGAAAATTTAAATAAAATGCACAGAGAAAACCATTCACCAACGAACAAAAGGTTTTTTTTTTTTTAAATCCCTCTTCTAAAGTGCTGCTTCTGGTCTTTGGCCAAAGCTATTGACACGGAAAGATAAAAAAAGGTTATTGTTGAGAGATAGAAGATGAAATAAAGGGTATTGTTGAGCTATAACAATCTCAGCTTTAGGAACAACTTTAAATTGTTTGAGGTTTTCTGTGTTTGGTTCTGATGGGGTATTGGAAACTTTGATAAAAATATAATCTTTCTGGTTTTTGTATCTAAGTTTGGGAAGAAGATTGGAATTGCTGTTTATCGGTCTTTTGCTACATGGGAGAATGAGAATTTTATTTGGTTGAATCAAAGTTACAGGCTTTAGAAGTCAGAACCTTAATTTTTGTTAGAAGTAATTGTTCTGTGTAGATTGATGTTCCATTTTACTCAAAAGGACATCAGAGAATAGAGCTGTTGTTCCTTTTCCTTGACCCTGAGAAAAGCATAAATATCAGTTGAAGAAAACAGTAGTTCCTAACAAAACATTGAGCAAGGACCAAGATTTCGTGAGCTCCAAGTTTGGTATGCATGTAAGCTAACTAAACTCATCTTCATATAGATAGGCTTCTTACAAGTGCCACTTTGTTCACAACTACCAGCAATTCTACTTGCTTGGCCACTTGGGAAGGAAGCATGATCAAATGAGCAACATACGCTGAAACCGTCTGGTTATGGATTAACAAAATTCTAATTGATGATAAAGAAATCTCTCGTGTGCATGTTAGAAATTGACACTTGACAATTTTCTGGCAAAAAACTGTAATGGGCATGCGAAAAAAAAGATAGCCCAAGCTAATAACCTCCAGGCCTGGAAAATGGAAACCAGTGCAGAAAATGGCAGCTTCTACCTTGGATCTTCCATACAGCAAACAGCAAGTTTGCAAGGACCCTTCTGTATTATGAAGAAAATACTAAGCTCAAAACAGGAGTTATGGTAGCGGTTACTGGAGCTGTTTCTCCATGAGCAGTATGTCTTTAAAGGCTTCATAAAACATCCAAGTGATGCCAGACGAAGGCATAACTTTTAGACAACTTGCGCCCCACCCCCTGTAAAGGCCACTCAAGCCCCTTTCCTGAATGATTTCTGAAAGTGCTGCTGCCATGTGAGGGGGACACTTACCCTGAAGTGCACCGACCATTAGTCGTTTCCTGGCTACTTCTAATGGAAAGCTGATCGTACTAGCAGTAAAACCTGCAAAAAATAAACAGAGTTAATATTATGGGAGCTCAATAGTCACTCTTCCAAGAATTTGACCATTCTTGCTAATTGTTTTAAATAGTTTTTAGCTGAGATAAATCAAGTTAGCGCTCACTTTTACTATATTTGTTTTGGAAAATCAAAGGTGAATTTCAAAGCACATTAGTGTAAGAAATCTCAATATCTCACCTGCAAGAGCTCCAATGATTAGCATTTCAGGGCGGTTTAGTGACTTTTTATTTTTTGAGTGACAGTAGGACGTCTTCATTGTTTCGTACATGAAATAATAGCATGTACTATATGGAAGCATGCCAATTAACGTAGGTGAAATACCAGCATAGAAGCCACCAATACCTCCACTGTTGTATATTTGGCTAATTGCTACATTTAGACTGGGATATATATCAGGACTTACAGTTAACCGATCCTGTAGGAACCCCAAGGAAAAAAATTAGTTCTGTGGAAAGAATAGATATATATTTCTATGTTCATACAATAAACTCATAACAAGAAGTACCTTTAAAACTTCAAGAGGATGGCATGCAAGAGTGCTAATAACCCCAGCTGCGGCACCGGCTACAGCAACTGGAGAAATCCAGGAGAGGGAAATGTTGAAATGAATAGGACCAATTTGCACTTTCGGGCAATCAGCCTGATTCCACTTCTCTTGAGCTGATGTCATGGCCCTCTTGACACACTCAAATGTTGCAAGCTCAATGGCCTGAGTAGGGATTATTCGAATAGTGTTAATGGCATTGCCAGCCCACAGTCCTTGCCAACCCTGCTGCTCGATGATCTCCAAGAAACTACCTGAAATGTTTTTGGATCCAACACCAACCACCATTCTTGTTCTGTATATTCCAAATGTTACAAGTTAGACAATAGAAGTTCTTCAAATCATTGGTTGCCATCAAATAGCAGGTCTAGTCACTTAGAATCTAAAGACATTATCTGTGATCTAATATTCATTTATATAATTAGTATCAGTCAGAGGAGTTTTTGAATATTTCAATTTCAATAGTTACGCTGGTCAAATTCACAATGGTGTGCAATACTATAAACATGCCATCATGAATTCAATTCAAGCGCAAGCATAACCTCAGTATCAATCAAGCTGTACCTTCTTAAATACTACTCTAAACCAAGTAAAGTATATAATCCAACGTTTCTTCACTTATGAGCAGAAAGAAGTCTGATGAAAATTCGAACAGTGATTTAGGAGAAATTATTTCCTAATCAAATAGGAAACAAGAGGATATCATGGATATTTACTTTAGGAAATTGCTGTAAATAGGGGATATTGCTGTAAATAGGAAATATTTTAGTTACCTAAATT
>JAOTJB010000208.1:848415-859322 GCA_027123815.1 Erythroxylum minutifolium | reverse complement strand
ATTGACAGTAAGCAAGTCGACTGCCCGCTTAGAATCTGTTTCGATGATGATGTGTATGAAGCCATAACGGGTTGCCAGTTTGATTCCTGACCAAATTGCCCACATTTCGGCTAGGAGAGGTGTGGTACGCCCAATGCGTTGTGCGTATGCTGTAAGCCATGTGTTATTGCTGTCCCGGAAGAGACCTCCAATTGTCGCCTGTTTGGAGAGTGTGCAGACTGCCCCATCACAGTTTAGTTTGACCCGGTGTGCAAGAGGCAAGGACCCTACGAGCCCCTGGGTGACGTTGCTGTGTGGGAGGTATTGTCTACGCTGTAGGTGTTGTTGTGTGATGCATCTGTCGGTTTCTTTTGTGGATGCTTGAACTCTAGAGCAGATGGAATGAGTGTGCGCCGTAGGGCCGCCAAAGACCTCCTCGTTCCTGACTGTCCAGAGTGTCCAGCATGTGATAGAAAACCAGGTTGGCCATTTGATATTGTCCTGCAGAGCATGGGAATTTAAATTAGTAAAGAACCAATCTTGTACAGAACATAGTGACCAGAAAGATGGTGGAGTGGAGGAAAAGAGTAAGTTCCAAACTTCCCTAGTTCTGTAGCAATCCCGCATGATATGTAGGACGGATTCGTTCTGGTTGCATAGATGACACAACGAATTGGTAGAGATGCCTCTTCGAGTCCTTTCTTCATTAGTCCATAGGAGTTGTCTTACTGCCCGCCAAACGAATAGCCGAACTTGTTCTTGTACCGGAAGCGTCCATATGAGTGTCCAAAGGTTGTTTTCCTGATTCCAACTCATGTTGAACATATTCTGATACGCAGATGAAGCAGTGAATTTGCCTGAAGTAGTCCATCGCCAGTAAGGTGTATCTGGACCTGAATCGCCATCTGGTGGTGGTACGGCAATGATTTCCTGCAATATGGTTGGAGGTAAGTAGGTGCGTAATTCATTGTACTTCCAGTTCCCTGCTGCATCTGTGTAATGATTAACAGGTTGGTTTATATCTTCGAAGGGTATGGGGTGTATGACTGAGTTGAGGATGGGGGAGTCTGATGGAAGCCATAGGTCAGTCCAAAACTTGGTTGTGTCGCCCCTGCCGATTGCCCATTTCAAACCCTTCTTGACTGTGGTCCAGGTTCGGTGGATGCTCCTCCACAGTGCTGAGCCTTTCCGTAATGGCAAGTCCCCTTGTAGGTGTTCCTGTGTTAGTCTATATTTTGCCACAAAGAAAGTAGTCCACAACTTGTGTGGGTTGGTTAGTAGGTCCCAAGATAGTTTGAGGAGTAAAGCTGTGTTGGCATCGCGCATTTTTCTCAAACCAAGACCTCCCCGCAACTTGGGTTGACAAACTAGGTCCCAGTTTAGCATACTAACTGTCCGTTCATGGGCATTTTTCCCCCAAAGGAATTTCCGAATGATTTTGTCTATTGCATCACTGGTTCCTTTTGGTAAAATAGAGGATTGCATAAGATATGTAGGAAGCGCCCCGAGTACCGAATGACACAAAGTCAATCTCCCAGCCATGGATATCCTATGAGCATTCCATCGGTTAGCTCTTGTCTTGACCCGTAGAATAGCCGTGTCATAGGTTTTCTTATTCAGCCTGGCATGTAGAATTGGGACCCCAAGGTAAGTGCCAAGATCAGGCACCAGTTTTATCCCAAGGTCCTGGCTTAAGCTGAGGGCCTTGGCAGTGTCGACATTAGGGGATATGTATAACACAGATTTATCCCTATTGATAATCTGCCCAGAGTATTGAGAGAAAGTGTTCAAAATTCGTGTGACCACTTCAACCTGGGTCTTATTAGCCTCCGCGAAGATGATTAAATCATCTGCAAAAAGGACATGAGAAAGTTTCACAGCTGGAGTGCCCAAAATGAGCGGTTTCCAGTCTCCCTGGGAGATGGATAGATTAATGGCATGGGTCAGTCGATCCATGCAGAGAACGAACAGATAAGGAGAAAGGGGGTCACCTTGCCGGACTCCTCTGGTTGGGGTGAATGAGTCACCAGGGTTGCCTTCCCAAAGAACTTGTGTGCTGTATGTCCGAAGGGAGCTTAGGATCACCCTCCCAAGATAGTCAGGGATTTGTGCCTCTTGAAGCGTATCTTGGATAAAATCCCAACTCATTCTGTCAAAAGCCTTAGCCAGATCAATTTTTATAGCCATCCATCCTTTTTTCCGTGTGGAAAGTTTCATATAATGGATGGCTTCTTGAACAACGACAATATTCTCAACAATACTCCGGCCTTTAATGAAACTGGATTGAGTAGGGTGAATCAGAAAGGGCATGACGGGTTTGAGCCTATTAGTAATAACTTTTGTAATTATTTTAGCACATAAGTTGATTAAACTAATAGGCCGAAAGTGGCTGAAAGTTTCAGGGTTGTTGATTTTGGGAATAAGGGAGAGGTAACCTCGATTGAGGTGAGGGTCTACCCACCCTGTAGAGAAAGTCTGTAACACCATATGACAGAGGGTTGTTCCAACTACTTCCCAGTTGGCTTGAAAGAAACTGGCACTAAACCCATCAGGCCCTGGGGCCTTGTTGGGATTCATATCGAAAGAAGCGGTTTTGATTTCCGAGAGGGACACCTCATGCATGAGCGAGGAAAGTATAGTCGAGGAAAGAGCTGGGAAGCACCCCCGAAAAGGGTACTGACCTGTAGTCCCATGCGAAGCATTAGGCGTTTGAAAAGTGGTTTGAAAGTACTTAGTGACTTCGTTGGAGAGGACTTGTGGATCAGAAGACCAAGAGCCATTGTCCAGTTGGATGCAGTAGCCCTGTTTTTTCTGCCTAGGGATTCTATGTGTGTGATGAAAAAGCTTTGTATTCCTGTCCCCATATTGAATCCAATTGGCTCTTTGAGACTGAGCCTTCAACGTTTGTTCTTGTGTTATGGTTAATTCCAGTTCTTCGCGTAAGTGAAGCTCGAGCGCTCTAATGTTAGGAGCAAAGCTATACTCAACACATTTTTGTAATCCTTCAAGTCGAGCCATTACCCGTCTTTTTCGCCTGTGCAGATCCCCAAAAGTTGTGTGCTTCCAGACTTCTATCTCAGTGGTTAGGTCTTGAAGGGCATGGGCTAGATCTATGTTTGTATGCCAAGAGCGGGTTAGCCATTGTTTCCAGCTGGGATGGTGTTCCCAAGTTTGAAGGTATCTAAAGTAGGTTCGTTTAGCAGCAGTAGGGCCCGTAGAATGGAGAGTAACAAGGATAGGGGAGTGATCTGAAGAAAGCCGAGGAAGGTGTTGGACAGCTATATTATGAGTGGATCTGAGCAGATGTTCATTTCCTATAGCTCTGTCTAGTCGTTCAAAAACAGCCCCCCTTCTCCAAGTAAATCGCGGTCCTGAAAAACCCAGGTCAAATAGGTGGGAAGTATCTAACCATTCCTGAAAGCGTTTACAGCCTGTAGTCGGTCTACCGCCCCTTTTTTCATTGCTATTAGTGATAGCATTAAAATCTCCTCCTATGAGCCAGGGGGTAGAGGTTCGGCTGGCTAAATGGTGCAAGCGATCCCAAAGCAACTGCCTAGTTGCGGGTTGAGGACTAGCATAAACCGCTGTAAGGGTGATAGAGTATGAATTAGGGAAAGTGAGCTTAAGATGCATGTATTGCCAATTGACTTCTAATACCCCTACGTCCATAGAATGATGCCATAAAACCCATATACCCCCTGCAAAGCCAATGGACTCAATGCGGTGTGAGAAGTTGAACCCCAGTTTCCGCACGGTTTTGTCAGCTGCAGCACCACTAGTTCTAGGTTCCAACAGGACTAGAAGATGTGCTTTATGAGTTTGTTGCAAGTCCTTGAGAACAGAGACAGTAGTCTTGTTGTGTATGCCTTGGCAATTCCAGAAAACTATTTTGTACTCCATGTAAAAGTAAAGAGGTGAATACTTACCTGCCCATGTCAGGGGAGGTATCCTCGTTTGAGGGAACAAGCTCAGTTATTGCTGTCTCCTTGGGGAGCATTGCTGGTGGTTGGGTGTGTTGATTGGTATCGGACCGCCGAGCCGTAGCTGGTATTTTGAGTATGGTTTTCATGCGAAAACCCTGAGGATCAGGTGGTCGTCCGTTCCCAAATTTCATGTCTTCCAAGCATAGGCCTTTAAGCGGGTGAGGGATGATCGTGGAAGTGTGAGAATGTTGTGCATCCGTTTGGGGCGGGAGAATGTTGCTGGAGTTAGTGATGGTGGGAGTAGCTTGTCCAGGTGTTGCTTGCTGATTTGGGTTGGAAAGATTATCTTGAGCGGATCCTGAGGAATGTGGGTGGGCATGTAGGTGGAGTGTTGGAGCGGAATTTGGGTCCGTATCGGTATAGGTAGTGACCGTCAGGGAGCCGCTGGTGGGTGGGGAAGTGGGCTGAGCCGTATGTGAGGAAGTTGCGGTGGCTACTTTTTTGACCCATCCCTTGTCACCCGGGTAAGTGGCTAGCTTCCTTTTTTCAGTTTTGACCTTGGGGCCCTTTTTGGGCTTTGCTGCAGTAAACGGTGTCACTTTACCTTTATTTAAGAGTTGAATTTGCGGCTGGATGGGGTGGGTCTCGTCTAGACGCTCCTGCTCTAATAAAGTAAAGCGAGAAGACGTCGGAACGTGATATGACTCCCCTTTCTTCTGAGATCCCGTCTTGTCAGTGTGTGTAGGAGTACGCCTGCCTTTTTTCTGCGCTATGAGCCAAGGCCCTGGTCTGGCTAAATCTTCCCGTTGCAAGGGCGGTGTGACTGGTGGGACTGATTGTTGTGGTAGCGTGTGACAGGTGTACGGTGGCGGCGCAGGTGTCTCCTGAGGGGGTGTAAGGGTGCCTGAGTCCGCCAGTGCCGACTGCCTAGAGGTGGTCTCTGGATCAAGCGCAAGCTGAGGTTCAGTCTGTGGACCTGGTGCTCCTGCGGTGGTGAGAGAACATTCCGCCGCTAGATGACCATATTTGCCACAAGAGACACAAATTCGATGGAGATCTTCATAGGAAACCAGATACGATTTGCCATCAACAGTAACTGTGGGAACTAACTGCTGTCTTAAGTCCAGTCGCACAGCAACTCGAGCAAACTGTGCTCTTTCTTCCTGTAAGGTATGATCGTCAGCCTTGAGGTATGCCCCAAGGGGCTTGGTAATTTCTTTCAGCACATCTTCATGAAAATATCGAGGCAGTAGTCCTGGGATTCTGATCCATGTGGCTACTGAGTCGATGTGTTCAGCAGTGGTGTCAAAATTCCGATGGTAGGGATAAACAGTGATGTAGTGCCCGAGTATGGACCATGGACCTTCCAACAAAACTTTATGGTAGTCGTCCTCACATGACATCTTGGCTATGTAGAAACCGCCTTCGATGTCGATTAGTTTAATATCACCCTTAGGCCTCCATAATCCCAAGAGCCTCTGGTAAAGCGTTTTGTAATTGATATGTCTGCCTAGGGGTCGAATGATTATTGATAGAGCATCATTCTCGTCCATTTGTTGTTGTATCTTTTCAGAAAAGACGATGAAATGCGCTCCGTCGATGCAGGTGTGCTGGACATCCCCTGGATCCACAGTAATTTGTCGGCGAGTGAAGTGTGAATTTGGAGAGGGGCCAGACGACTGGCGGTGCTGAGGGTGCAAGAGGGCGTTTTTAAACGACAGGGTTGCAGTTGGGAGCTTCACTGAGACTCCACTTGTAGCAGTAGCAGGGTCAACCATAGTATTAGGCGCGGGATGGGTATTTGCAGCTGTATCAGCAGCATTCATAATAGGAGGTGTAGCGTTAGTGGTTTCAGAACCCGTGTTCACTGAAGTGGGGGTATTTTGTATTGTTTGAGTATGTACACATCTTGTTTAGTTAGCTAAATTTCAATTTTTGAAGTATTTTAGTAGCCAAAAGAAGCATCATCAAAATCTATGACCTATGTGGGGTCTCATCATATGGTTAAATACTCATGTTGTCTCTCTTTTGATAAAATATTAATAAAAGTAAAGAAGTAATTATTATATCAAATTTATATTATTATGATTTCTTAAGATATTATTAAAGTAAAGTAAACAAAATTATATAAGAGAATATTTTGCAATTTTATAAAATTTAAAAACTATTTTATAATTTTTAAAAATGATCTGAAACGGTATGTCGTATTGATTGATACCGATACTATATCGTACTATAATCAAATTTGGTACAATATTTATAACATTGATTATGACATATAAATTTATGAAAAGAAGGATAAAACAAAATAGTTTTTAATATGTGAAAACTTGGAAATAAAACACACCTTACCAAAATAGTTATAAAATTGCATATTATTCTTCTATCAAACAAAACTATATGATAAAGAGAATTCATTTTAATCCTTTTAAAAGACCCAAAGGACAAAATCCGAATTGATTGTTAAGCTCAGAATCAGGCTATCTAAGCTAGACTTAGCTCGAGATTCGACCATTTTAAATAATTTTTTTAAAAGGTCACCTTTGACTCCAATTGAGCTCGAATTTATTATCTTCGACTTAATTAAGCCCCAACCTAATTCGATTCGTTGTCATCTTGCATGTATGATAAAACACAATTTTTTTGACATTTTGGTTTAAATTCAAATTATTTTAAATGAAATTAAATATTTAGTTGAATTTTAATCAATATAAATCATCTATTTAAAATAGCTATACTTTGTATTAATCTTCTTACATTAAATTATTAATGAATGAAATTTAATATTTAATTAAAATTATAAGAGTAAGGTTATGTAATATCAGATCTCTCTATATCTTATTTAAAAAAAATATGCGTAACGATGTGGTTGAAATTTTAAGCTGAATTAATATAAATAATATATTTTAAAATTGTATTAATCTTCTTCGTTCAACTTGAACTTAGAACCGTCCACTTCGTCTCCCACTTTAGAAATCAAAAGGGTTTAAACTTGAGTCACGACAAGGAGAAAATCGGTCGCCGACGATGATATTCCGGCGGGGGGAAGCCGTGTGGAAAAAGAACATGCTTAGACATTACTCTAGAGTCGCACCGCCGCCACCAGCTGAAGTGAAACCGGTGATTAAAGTCTCCAACAATGTGGCGCGGTTGATATCTCGGAGAGAGGACCCCAAACCTCGGCAACTTCTTTCTCTTCCCCCGTTCCCTGGAAATCCTTTGCCGACGAAGAGCGCCGGCGGTGGACGGGTGACTGCTATCAGCTGGGTTAAGTATTACTTCTACGAACTCCCTGACCGTGTGATACAATCCCACTTTAACAAGGGGCTTGTGAGTATATGATGCTCTTTACCTCTTTGTTTTCGTGGTCTTCTTGCCAAAACTTCGCTTCTTTTGAATCCCTTATGGTTTGAAACTAGTTTCTGTGATGTGGGTACAAAGGGGTTGGTGTAACAAGGGCTTGCTCGCTTTCTTGTGAATACAAGTTTTACTCTTGCGGGCCAGATAATGGTACCCTTTTGTTGGAATTAGCAAAAACAGCATCTTGATGGAGTTCTTTTGTTCTTTCAGGTTTATATGGACCGCACAAATTCAAGTAACTATAAAGAAAAAGTGGGACAAACAGAGCAGATGATGAAGGTGTGCTTGCTAATGCATTCAAGTATCAATATATCATCTTTAGCATAAAATCTTCATTTTTATGCAGTTGTGGTTTCTTGTGGAGTTAATACTTTGACACAGCTTGCCTGCAGATTAAACCTAGTCATGTCATGGAAGAAGGGAATAGAATTTATATGCCGGTGTCAGTTGCTGAGATGAGGATTTCCAAGAGATTTGAGACCATACCAAGTGGAACTTTGTATCCAAATGCAGATGAGATAGCTTATATGCAAAGGCTTGTCAAGTATAAGGCACGTCAAAATTTGAGTCCTGTTTTCTGCCTTTTCAATTATTTATTTTTCTGTTCTTATATGTCAACTGTTTGTTCTTCGTTATCTTCCGCATGTGATCTCGTGTTATCTTCATGGTTGGTAATTTATAAACTAGGTGATTAATTCTGAATGATCTGGGACTCTGGATTACTGCAATTTATGGTGGTGTTAATTATTGGTTTTTCAAATTCCAGGATTCTGCTATACTTGTGCTAAACAAGCCTCCAAGAGTGCCAGTTAAGGTAGGAGCTTGTTATCAATTTGCTGTATCTGATTGTTCCCTTATAATCTATAGGGTGTTGAACATTTTCCATTTTGAAATTGGCTTTAGGGGAATCTTCCAATTCACAATAGCATGGATGCATTGGCAGCTGCAGCTTTGTCTTATGATTACAATGAAGGTCCTAAGTTGGTAAGCTTATAGTTTAATACCTTTAAAAAAAACTGTGTGTAACCCGATGTGTATGTTATGGAATGCTAAACAGGGAGACCCTCTCATTTCTCCCACCCCATTGGTCCTACACCAGGGGATTCTGAGCCTGCCCAAGTGACAAAACCAAGATCACCCCCAACCTTCAGTCTAAAGCTCTGATTCTAGTTAGTAAATTTTACACATTTAGTAATTCATTTTTTGAATTACATTTGTGTAGAGAAGGTGAAATTAAAATGAGTTGGGCTGCCTATAAATCCCTTGCACATGTTGGCATAATAGGCTCTTGTTTATTTGGGGTTATATTTTTTCTTCTTTTATTTATTTATTTATTTATTTATTGGTTATCATACAAACTGCTGTTTGGTAGGACTTAGGAGCTGAGGTTAGCTCTTTCATTACCCTGAATTACCTCTGCTAGCAACTTGTACTCTTGGGGAGCTTTAGTGATGGTTAAATTTTTTTTCCTAACCATAAACATTGACATCTATAAGTCCATCTGCCTTACTCTGAACATATATATCCTTGTTAATGTCTTTTTAAAAATAAATGTCTTTGCATGTCAATTGTCTTGTCAGGTGCATCGTCTTGATAGAGAGAGCAGTGGCCTTCTCTTGATGGGACGAACAAAAGAAAGTGTAGCTCAACTTCAGTGGTTATTTGATGATCCTAATAGAGCAAAATCTTGGTCTAAGGTATTTGTTCTTACTGGTTAAGCTTTTAACTTGTTAGTTAATAGAGCTCTTATGACAAAGTAGGATAATCACTTGGCATTTATAGCTCTTAATTTGAATCCACAGTCGGCTTTCTTCAATTTCAGAGTTGGAATGCTGCCTGTGATGCAACATATCAGAAGTATTGGGCGTTGGTTATAGGATCACCCAATGAAAAGGAAGGCTTAATTGAAGCTCCCCTCTCAAAGGTTCATTCTCTTTATCTGCATGCATTAGCATGTGCATATGCAAGCAAAGATTTTTACAGTTAGGGACATATTAAAGCTTAACAACGGACTCCTGTGTCTGTAACTACCGGCTTCAGGTAATCCTCGATGATGGTAAGACAGAGAGAGTTATCTTGGCACAGCAGTCGGGTTTTGAAGCATCTCAAGATGCTGTAACTGAATATCGGGTTTTGGGACCTATGATAAATGGATGTTCATGGATTGAACTGTGTCCACTTACTAGCCGGAAACATCAGGTACTACTACGGTGTGTTGTTTTAAGAGTATGATGAAGTGAATAAAGGTCTTTATATGATTTAAAATAAAAGAATATGTTTTATGTTATGCTATGAGTTTGAATTACTATTGCTTTTGGACCATCTTCTAATCCTCTAATCCGATCTCTTCGATCTTCATACAGCTTCGAGTCCATTGTGCGGAAGCACTTGGAACTCCAATTGTAGGCGACTACAAATACGGATGGTTTGTGCACCGGAGATGGAAGCAAATGCCAAAAGTGAATATCGAGCCAATTTCTGGGCAACCATACAAGTTGAGGAGGCCGGAAGGTCTAGCTGTTCAGAAGGGCAGTGTCTTATCAAAGGTTCCCTTGCTGCATCTTCATTGCAGGGAGCTCGTACTTCCAAACATTGTGAAGTTCCTTCGAATCTTTGAAAAGAAAACCGAAGACCTGCATCCTGCACACTGCGCAAAACCGGATCTCCTTCGCTTTGCAGCACCAATGCCTTCCCACATGAGAATTAGTTGGAACCTCATGTCTTCCTATTTGGTATAAACATGTTAGTTTGCTGGTGTACCTTTGAATACTTCTCTCGTTCCATACATGTTCAAGTGAGTGATGTATAATATCTGGAGGAGTGCAGTAATGTATAGCATTCTGTCTAAGAAATGAAAATTTGCAGCATTTCTGTATCAGTTCATTTCAATTGGTCTGGCCTCTTTATCAATGAATTCCTTTTTGACAAAAATGATAACGAGTTGGGTCGAGCTTAGGTCTGTCTCTGGGTCAGCCCTGCTTGACCTCTATCTTGTGAATCGAGCTTGGCATCAAAGTGATATCGGTTTGTTAGATTGACTTGGATCGGCACCAGATCCTTTGTGCCTCTTATCCAATGCCAACCTGTGCTATCATTTTTCACTTCATTATTATTCTTTATTGATAAAAATGAAGTAAACTCTGCACCTAAACTCTTTCATAATTATCAAGGTTTAAAAAACCGGACCGGACCGGCCGGTCCGACCGAAAAATTGTCGAACCGGCTAGTGGTCCGGTTCGGTTACAGTAAATAACCTTAATATATTAAAACCGGCCGGTTTATTAGAGAACCGGCCGGTTTGTGTCGAACCGGGTAACCGGTTATATACAAAAAATGACAGATGCCATTTTTCATTACGCATTTCGTCGAAGGTTCTAGGCGTCGTCTTCTCTCCAGGAGCTTCTCTTCGATCTCGTCTTCCCCGTCGTTTACTGCCTCCATGGAAGGAGCAGTAGAGAGGAGGAGGAGCTAACATGAGAGTAGATCTGGGCATTCTCTGAATCTTGGGGTCAGCTGTTCTTCTGGTGTATTGGAGCTTCTCTTCGATCTCGTCTTCCCCGTCGTTTACTGCCTCCATGGAAGGAGCAGTAGAGAGGAGGAGGAGCTAACATGAGAGTAGATCTGGGCATTCTCTGAATCTTGGGG
>JAOTJB010000208.1:827370-848315 GCA_027123815.1 Erythroxylum minutifolium | reverse complement strand
TTTAATATATTTTTATGAGTGAAATCGGTTTTTTTTTGCTATTTTTAACTTTTTTTGTAAATTTTAATATTGTCTTATAAATCATTATTTAATGTAGTAAACTTTCTTTATATAGTAAGTTAAAGGTTAATCTGCCTCAAATTTAATGTTCTCTAATTTTAGATATAATAGCGATTTGAGCTTAATTTAAATTAAAAATTTTTATTTTTAAAATTTGAAGATATCATTTTGTTTAGTTGTTCTTTTGTGATCATAAAATTACATGTTCAAGTTACGGAAATAGTCTTTTTGTAAAAATGTAAAGATAAGGTTACTTATAATATGACCCTCTTTAAATCCTTGCAAAGTGGGGAGTCTTGTGCACTGAATACATTGACTATATTTAGTTGAATTTTATTTAAGAATGCTTATTTTTATTTTGATTCTATTTTTTAGTTTTTATTTTAGTTAAAAAATCTATGTATTTAGATTTTCATTTGCTTTAAATTTAATTTTAAAAAATAAAATATTTTAATTCTATAATATTTAATAAATATAATTTAAATTTAAAATATCTTGAAATAAATTAAACTAAATTTAGTTTTATTAATATAAAATATTAACAAATAAATATTAATGTAGAATAAAGTTGTACTTATTAAATTATTTATATTAATAAAATATAATAATTTTTATTTATAGAAATATATATTCATGTACACACACTAAAATTGCTCCTGGAAATTCAAGAACACTCAATACAGCTAGTCTAATCTATGGTTCAAACTCTCACCTTCTTCAAAAACCCTGGCAAATTGACCCCTAATTGTTTCTAATCAGAAACCCTAGGTCGAAAAAGGAAGGATCTTTGGTCCCTTGTTGGAGTGTTGCGAGTCATTTGATTGTTTCTGATCATGCGGAAGAAGATTGTATCGAGGACAGAGTTGTTGGATAGATGGAGAGGCATCGAAGAGGAAGAAGAAGAGGACGACGGAAATGACTTGGTTAAGACCCAGCGTGTTCAGAAAATCAAGGAAGAATGGTCTCTTCCTTCTGCTAAAAACGATAAAAAATGATGTTTTGATTCTGCATTTGTGTACTGTTACTGCTGAATGATTTCGGGACTTGAAGAAAACCTGTGAAGTAAATGGACTTTTGGTTTTCTTTCTGTTTGCTTTGGGAAATATTTGGGACTTGTTCGGTTTGATGTTGATGATGATGGAACTCATTTGAGACTGACAATTGGAGCTGCTTCTTTGATTCTTTAGATATTTGGGTACTATTTGGGGTTTGGAACGAGTGATGTTAAAAACTTGGTAATTATGATGCATCACTCTGGGTATGCCACTAGTAAGAACATTTTAAAAGTACGTTTTATGGTGAAGAAAGGGGATTGATTTTTCTGTTCTTAAGATTGTTAATTCATCTGGCAGTTTTTGTGCAAGAACTTGGAGGGATGCTGAAACATGTTTATCAAATGTTCAATTATCGCAGTTGTCTGTGACTGTACTTCTATGGATCATATTCTGATGTATAAATATTTATGTTAATCATTGAATATTTGGTGAGGTGTATTTTAATTCTTTGACAGGTTTGTAGATGCATTTAATTTTTTGATTTGTTTGCCTAAAGAGACTCATATATGGTGTGCTTCTTGGGATCTGATGGGGCCTCTTTTAGAGACATTCTACAATTACTTTAAAGATGAGCGCCATGATTCTTCTCTCAAGCTCCTTTGGAAGAGGATCTCTGGGGAAATGAGGCAGTGCATCCAATGCATATCACAGCACCATCAGGCACAGGAGACTTACAATATGGAGTACGAGTCGAGTTCCATTGGACCCCTTCTTGATGTTCTGCGGGCACTTGATGAGGAGAGGGTAACTGAACATTTAAGGGAGATGAATGCTAAACTTAAAAGAGAAGAGTATGATCCTCTATGTGACAATGGTGAAATTGTGACTATTATGTATGAGGTATACGTTGGTCTGGATATAACATCTATTGGTATATATTGTTGGGTGATTCTTTTTGCAGTGGCAAAAATAAGCATCTGTGCTGAGATTTTGGGTTCGCTTGCCCCAGTTTAGTGCTGTATCCAAAATAATAGTTTGTAGGGCTTCTGGGCATTTTCTTTTGGTCCCTCAGGTGCTTGCAGTCCAGATTTCATTGGGTAGAACATTTGACTCCATTGATTATCATCATGGCATGAAGTTCCCTCTTATGCTTCACGTGATTGGCATGCACATATTTAATATAGATGTTGCCCATATATAAGGACCTTTATTTATTGATAATTTCATATTTTCTCAAGGTTTCTGGTTGTTTCCTGAGGTAATGCAAAAATTCTGGATTTTTTGCCCCTTTCTGATTGCATTATTGTTTCCATGAATCTACAGGTCTTGATGTTTCCTAGCTTGCTGGATGATCAGTCGCTAATAATTGAGTTCGAGCTGTTTATTGAAGCAGTTGATAACATGCATGAATTAGCTTTGGCTGGACATCAGCAGTTTCCAGTAATGTGCTGGCTTTTTGTCTTTACGGACACATGCACTTACACATATGGTTTCTTAGTCTCCTTATAAATTGCATGTGAATTGTAGGGAATTTATGCATTGCTTTTCTTCAGTAGAAGAGTGCGTACTGTTGGTCGACGTTTAGCTCGTTCTATGGAAAAATTGAGGTACTGTTCTTCTATACTTGATTCTTTTGGGAAATTTTTTCACACTTTTTTTTCCCTTAGGTTCCACTGCACGACTTGAATTTGAAGGTCAGAGTCTCGTTTATTGCTTTTTAAAGCTTTAGAAATTGAAGTGGGATATTAATTGGCTTTATGTCTGGTATCACTCAGATGTTTAATTCAAACCACTAGGAGAGTATAGGAAATGTAATCATATCAACCAATCATTATTAAAAGCTAATGGTTGTTCACTTGTGCGAATTGCATACTAATTGTCTATTTTTTTGATGCACTCCATACTGGTCGGAGTTACCTAAAGTTCACTGCAGCAATTGTGTAAGTTGCGGAGATCACGTGATGCATAACATTTTCCAATTTTTTCTCTACTGCTTGGGCTATATTTTTTTAATTGTAGTTTATAGATCAAGTTTCTGATGAACTTAATGCTGTTTGCAATTCATGCAAAGACATCAAGATTGATTCATATTCTTGTCTTAGAAATACATGAAGAGGCTTCTGTTAGTGCGTCTTCTTTGAAATTATGTAGCGATATCTTTTCTTTGTTGTAAGGGGCACATGATTTCATGCAATGGATAGTTAGAAGTACTTTAGCTACTTTTGCATTAACTTCTTCAAACTTCCAAGAAATACCCATTTTTTTCCTTTCCATGTATACTTGAAGTTGTGTAGGAACCTTAGAACAAGAAGTGCATGATGAACTTGAATTGTATATATCCTATCATTTTTTTTGAACTTCTAAGCTCTAACAAACTTGCGTGAGTGGTCTGTTATTTCTTATTACTTATTCTGACTGCCAAAATGCCAACGAAGTTTCATTCATCCAGGCTGTTTATATTATCTGCTGTGACATCGTAATAAGATTACACATAATGGATTGTTGATATGTTATTGTGGAAATCTCTTGTCCTTGTTATGGCTACATGGACTCTACAGTTCTACCTTTCTTCAATGATTTTTTCTATTTGTGGTTAGGAGAGGAACAGATCTAGAACCTTTGCAGCCATTGCTGAACAAATTCATTGTGTTTTTGGAGACAGAAGTACTGCCTTCAGCGTGTAAGGCTACAAGGCCAAGATCAGAGCTAGATCGCCAATCAGTGTGGCTTGGATTCACATCATTGTAAGAAGAATGGCTTAAGTCTTTATCTTTAAACTTAATTTCCCACGCCCTCCTCCCTTCATCTCCACCTCTTCTCCTTTTACTAATTGTTCCTGTGTTTCTGCTTTATGAAGGTTTGAATTTTTGGAACCTCCAGTGTTCGAAGAAGGAATAATGGAGCGCTATCCTATTTTTTTTGATATAGTGCTCAACCATATCAGTGGTGATTCCAGTGAATTTTCACTTGCAGTAAACTGCTTGAAAGAACTGTTCAAAATGCTTGGTTAGTGTCATTAACTTTTTTGTACAGTAACTTCAATCCTGAACATATTCAATTCATGAAGTGTTTGTACTTCCCGCTGAATTTTCCCATGTTTTCAGGTTGTAAACTCTGGCTGAGGTCCACATTGTCTCCAAGTGTGATGCGGAACACATTACTAGGCCAGTGTTTCCACACTCGAAATGAAAAAATGCACATAGATATATTTGATCTTTTCCCACCTTTTCTACAGGTATGTCCATAAACTGTGTTCTAACTTTTCAGATATAGCACATTGACAAAATATTTGTTATGACATTTCTTCTTTCACAATTCCAGTCACTTGAAGCCTTGCAAGATGGGGAACATGAAAAACAACGCCGGCATTTTCTCTATTTTCTCCTCCATCAAGTTCCAGCCAGCAGCAACTTCAATGTTTTGACTCGAAAAATGGCGTGCAAGGTTTTTATCACTTTTTATAATTCCCAAGGAAAAATCATTTTCTTAACCTACATGATTCTTGAAGTTTCCTGTGAATAGTTTTGTAGTTCTGTAGTTTTGGCTCATTACTACCATTTATTTAAAGATTTTATTTTCAGATAGCCCTGCTTATTGTGCATCGAGGCTACAAGATGAACCCTCCTTGTCCCCCTTCTGATTGTGCACATATGTGGTACGTACTCTTGGACCTTATGTTGGAAGGTTGTGCAATAGTGATGATGGCCAAACATTTTTCCTGCTTATATTTTAGCAACTGTACTAAAGCATGTGGTTGAAGAACTTAGTTCAGATTTATCTTTAAATTGGGCTGAGATGTACCAGGGAGAAGAATGTTAATATTAGGAGATGAACTAAGGTCTTACAAATTTTAACGGGGGTCCATTTAGAGAAATTAAATTCCTATATATCTAGGCATCATCCATGTCTCTATGTTTATTTTTTGCATCTTTTAAGTTTCTTAAAGGGTCCATAAGTTTGGTGCAGCAGTAAATTCTTAAGATAAAAGACATAACTCCTTCATGCAAGGATATGCTAAAAGGTTGCAGAAGCCCTTTGTTTGGACCATAAATAGGGGAAATTTTCTGTCTAGTTCTTTAATTCACATATTTGTACTTGTATAGAATTCAAACAACTCTTAGTCAATCACTACTAAGTTTGCTCTGCAAACTTTGAGAAACAGATGCAGAAATACATGTTAGATCATGCAGCATTCTGTAAATCTATGCTTATCTTATCGAAAAATGGTTCTGGACATAAATTAGTCACTTATGGCCATTTCTGACAATCCCTTGTGACCATTTTGTTTGACAGGGGTCCTTCACTTGTTTCTTCTCTGAGGGATACTTCACTACATTGCTCTCTGAGACAACCGGCTTTTGATCTTATACAAACTATAATAGTTTCTGATGCTGCTGCATTGACAGCTTCATTGTTCAATAATTCCATGCCTGTGAGTGATGAGAGAAGAATTTTTTCTGACGGGACTAATAATAATGATGAGATTCCATTTGCTTTGGGTGTAGAAGAAAAGGATACTAGCTGTTGGACTGAATTCAATGCACAGAGTAAGGTTACCGTGCAGGAGTATAGCAGCTGGATGTGCATCCCAATGCTATGGGTTGATGTTCTTGTTGATATTGATCCATCAGTCTTGCCAGTGTCATTTTCCAAGGCTGTTTTCTGGGCTCGATCTCGTTTAGTTATGGTAGAACCTGATACAAGTGTAGAAACGGAGCTTCAAGTGAGAAGTTGGCTTTTGTCTTTTGCTATAGAAATCACTGGTTCATTGGGATGGAAGGTTCCTACTGGTTATGATGATGGTGGAGTTGGAAAAGAGTCAAAAAATTCAGTTAAAGTGTTAATGATGCATCTTCCTTTAGTAAGAGCATTTAACAGGTTCCAAAATAATGCATGCTAAATTTTCTGAATTTGTTTTATGTCATTTAACTTTAGGGTTTGCAATTTAATTTGGATTGTCATGTGGCTGCTTCAGAAATTTCTCTGGATGATTTTACAGATTCGTTGCACACTTTTTAGTTAAAATGGGGCAAGGTGAACTCCGAAAACAGTGGACTTGGGAACCAAGGATGGCAGAGAGCTTGATTCTTTTGCTTGTGGATCCCAATGATGTATGAACTCATAGCTATTCCATTATTATTTTTTGGGTACATTGGAATCCAAACAAAATAAGTGAATGGAAACAATTAGTGCCTAATTTAACAAACTCCTCTTGCAACAATTCTATAATTGCTTCAGGATAGGACAGTTTTTAATGACCATATTTCCTGATGGTTACGAACAGTTCTCCTGTAGGGATTGTAGATATTTACTTGCTGCTGATGCAATAGGAGTTGGGTACATTAACTAATCTATTATGATTCACTTTCAGTGACTGTTCTACATGGTGTGACATCTAGGTATCTGTGCGTGTGTAATGCAAATTAATCTGATTGGCTTTCTGCAAATATTTGTAATTTATTGATGCTTATACAGCATGTTAGGCAACTCAGTAAATGTATCTTGGAGCAAGTTTCAAACACAAGGGGTCTTTCAAGTGGCCTGAAGTTTCTTAGCTCTTGCCTTTCTTCTCTGTTAGCCATCCTATTGGGCTTGAGACATGCCCTTCAATTGGTGAGTGACCACTGATAAGAAAGGCAATTTTCTCTGTTATTTGGTTGTCATTATTATCATTTTCCCACAAAGATCTTGCTTTTATTTCGTAACAGGCACTAGATGATGCTTTTTATTTCATTTACGAATAATTATATTGAGTCAAGTTGAATAGTCGTTTTTAGCACATATATGGTTTAGATTGCTTTCTCTTAGTTCAATCGTTCCATGTTGACATGCGCTCGTGAAGATTTCTAGTAATTCTTCAAATAACTTGTTTGGCCTTACATCTTTCTGTTTGTAAATTCACAGGTTCAATTGGATTCTGTTCTATTGAAGTTTCAGACTTTACAAAATTTTTTATTTGTTCTGTGCAAGCTGATCAAAGGAGGGGATTCATCTAACCCAGTCTTTCCTGAGAAGTCATCTGATGATATAAGTTTTAACAAGTACTCCTCACAAGGTGGATTTTTAATGCAGCCAGTCTTTGATTCTTTGACAGTGGAGGTTGATGGACATTCGTCGAGCACAGACTTCAAATTACTAGAGAAGTTCCAATCCTTGCTGTCACCAATTGCATGGCCTTCAATTGAAAGATGCTTGGTTGAAGGGAAGGCATTCATTGATTCAAGTCCTTGTCAGGTATGCTGTGAAGCCCCACAAGTCTCTCACCCAACTCTCCATTTGCTCCTCATCTTTTTCTTCTGGGTAGGGGTGAGCAATTTGTGGTTTCGGTTGGTTTTTATCAAAACTATAAATCAACCCCAGTATAAAATGGTTTGTTTTAGTTAAACCAAACTAAGCATCTAAAAATCTAAATCAAACTAAACCAATCCAAATAAAATTGGTTCAGTTTTGGTATTTGGTTTGATTATAACTTTGATTTGAATAATTATTGAAAATCTCTTTACTTTTTTAAAAGAATAATATTTTAACTGATAGGAAAGTTTCATATGAAAAAGGTGAGAAATTTAATCATATTTCTATAATCTTTTTAAAATGATTTATAAACAATAAAATTTTTTAAGTGATTAATTAAATATAGTGCGGAAAATTTTGATATTTAGAATGAAAAATTATTGAAAAATTAAATATATATTTCTGTACTTTTATTAATTATATAGCAAACTTAATAGGAATTAATAGAAGAAAAAGAGAGAATTTGAGTGAATTATTTGAAAGATACTATTCACTTTAATAATAGTATATTTAATATTTAGATTGCTTTTTCTAACAAGTAGTAGTTTATTTAAAAAATTAAAATAGTAGTGAACTTAATGATTTGGTTTATATTCGTTTTTTTATTTTAAAAACAAAATCATTATTTTGTTTTAAAGAAGTTTGGTTTTTTTTTAATTGTTTGTTTTGGGTTGAGCAGAATTTGGTGGTTTGTGCTCACCCATATTTCTGAGTTTGTGATTTTGCCAGTTGGTCTGTGCTTTGGTTACATATAGTTAATGCTTTCTTAAAGATAATTTGCTGAAATTATTCTTTTTAAGTCATATTTACACTCCCATAGAGCAAAGATGACAATGGGCTTTTTTTGGGAGTTGGTGAGGGTGGCATTGCTTGTTTACTTTCAACTTCATAGCTTGGTTTCTTTAAATAGGCTTTCTGTCCATTTCTTCTTGTTTCAGATGACTTGTGTACGTGTACTTGAAATACTCCCTGTTGTTTTTGAAAGACTTTGTCCACCTTCTGTTCGACATCCTGTGGATTCTGTAAGGGTGATGAAAAATGTTTTTGACTTTATGTGGCTTCACGATTTGATTGACTGGGGAAAGTCATCACTTAAAGTTGTGGTTGTGTACTGGAGGAAAACGGTTGGTTCCTTAATGAAGCTGCTTACAAGATTTTGCAGTAAAGTTTCTGCTTTTGCCGTGGATATCGAGAATCTTATTTCATGTGGTAAGCTTTTCAAGGACACAGTCTCTCTCTCTCATACACAACAGAGCACACAAAACACTCCTATATATATATATACA
Source organism: Erythroxylum minutifolium (assembly GCA_027123815.1). Lineage (NCBI taxonomy): Eukaryota > Viridiplantae > Streptophyta > Magnoliopsida > Malpighiales > Erythroxylaceae > Erythroxylum > Erythroxylum minutifolium. The sequence goes on along the minus strand of JAOTJB010000208.1, from coordinate 839,683 downwards.
TTTTTAGATTCATGTATGGTGTTTCTCATCTATTTGTAGCTCATTTGCCTTTTTGCTTATGTGTTGTGCGTTTTGAATGTAGATATTATTGACATGGATCAATTGGCCAAACAAGTGTCACACCTCCGTGTTATGTTATCTAAGGAAGCTTCTTCTAATATTGGCATGGTTAGATCAAGAGACAAAGCTTCAAGTCCAGAGGGTTTGTCTTTTGTAAGAAGGCATTCAAATCTGCCTGTGCAGCCTATCGAGTTGGAGGATACCAATGTGCAAGTTGCAGACTTGAGATTAGTGGCTAATAGAAGGGATAAAAGTGATGTGATTGTGCTTTCTGATGACGAGGCAGAAACACTAATTTCACCTGTGAAGGTCAACTTATCAAGCTCTGATGCTGGCCATAGTGTGTTGGATGAAAATAAAATAACTTCTCTTAAAACTGCTTCACAAGTTGGCATTCTAGACATGGATATTCCAGGCACTAATACTTCAAAGGATGAACTTGATGCTGGTGAACAGAAGGTTGCTGCAGATGGATCTGGCCTGATTTCTCAGAAGCTAGATGTTGATAAGTTAGGTGGCAAACCAGCTGCTCGACTTGAATCAGAAGGAAGAGAAGACAAGAGTAAAGAAGTGAAGCCAAAAGGCAGTATAGATGATTCTTTGTCATCTCAATATGGAACTGATTTGAGGAGTTTCCTTGAAGAATCTGTTAAGTCTTTGGATATTGAAAAAGTAGGCAACAATTTGGTTTCTGAAGCAAGGGACAGAGTACTGAAAGATTTAGTGAGTGATTCCAACAATAAGCATGTGGAGTCTTTCCCGAAATCTGTCAGGCCGCAGCAGTTGAATGCAACCAAGTTGGTTGCCTCTGGTTTTAAAAGACAGGTTATACAACTTGGAGCACCATCTGATACTAGGTTTGGAAATTTACACCGGCGTGAAGCTAGAGATAAAAGGTTCAAGCCTCCAAGACTTGATGAATGGTATAGACAAATATTGGAAATAGATTATTTTTCCATGGTAGGGTTAGCAACTGCAAGTGAAAACACAAAACAGACAAGTAAATTGAAGGAGGTTCCTGTGTGTTTTCAATCACCTAAGCAGTATGTGGACATTTTTCGGCCATTGGTTTTGGAGGAGTTCAAGGCGCAGCTACATAGTTGCTTTCTGGAGATCTCTTCATGGGAGGAGATTTATAATGGTAGTCTATCTGTGTTGTCAGTTGAGAGGATTGATGATTTTCATCATGTTCGCTTTGTCCATGATGACCATGATTCTTCATCATCTAAAAGCTTCGTGGAAAATGACCTTGTTTTACTAACAAAAGATGTTCCACAGAATAAATCCCATGATCTTCATATGGTTGGAAAGGTATCTTATTTTCTTTCCTGATCATTTTTGGGAAGATTTGGATGAGTTTCACGTCAAGTGTTCGTGTCTTCTGTGTGTCTGTGTGTGTAAATCCACATGCACAAACTTATGGTGCTTAAAGAAAGCTTTATGCTCTTTATGAATATTTTCATATGATTCATGATGGTATACATTGTCTGAATGTGCTTAGTTTGCTTGAGGTAGGATGTAATTAATAATAACTTCTTGAATAAGCCATAGTCTCGATAGAGAGGGCTATGGGAAAGAGTTGTTGAAATGGTGAATTTTTGCTAAATTATAGGCTCGTAGCTGGTTGATCTATAGCTGTATACCTAGAACATTTTGTTCAACTCTTGAGCTGTTTCCTGTGTTCTAAACAATGCATGCTGATGTAACCATCCTGCTTTTCAGGTGGAGAGACGTGAGAGGGACAATAACAGAAGGGCAAGTATTCTTCTCATTAGATTCTATTTTCTGAATGGTTCCCCACGTCTAAATCAAGCTAGGAGGCAACTTGTTGAACGCAGCAAATGGCATGCTAGTCGCATAATGAACATTACGCCTCAACTTCGCGAATTTCAGGCCCTATCATCACTAAAGGATATTCCCATCCTCTCTGTTATTCTAAATCCTTCCACTGGTTCTAGCAGTGATGATAAATCAAGAAAACTGGCTCTTGCTAACCTTTCTCAGCCCTTGCAGCAAATACTGAAGGCATCATTTAATGAAAGCCAACTGCAAGCTATCAGTGTTGCATTTGGTTCATGTAAAGTTAAGAAAGAATTTGAGTTGACCCTTATTCAGGGTCCTCCAGGTATGATTTGTAATCCATCTTCCTACCAGAGCTTAGATTTTCTGGATTTTTATTGTGATTGACTTCTAATAGGGACTGGAAAGACTCGAACCATAGTGGCCATTGTGAGTGTGTTCCTTGCTTCACTAGAGGACACAAATAATCCAAAGATTAGACGTTCAAAACAAGATAATGATTTGGGAATTAATACCAGAACTAAGATAAGTCAATCTGTTGCAATCGCAAGGGCATGGCAGGATGCAGCATTGGCTAGACAATTAAATGAGAATGAAAAAACAAGCAAAAAGTCGCCTGAAACATCTACTAGGAGAAGGGTTCTCATTTGTGCACAATCAAATGCTGCAGTTGACGAGTTGGTTTCAAGAATTTCCGTTGAAGGCCTTTATGGAAGTGAAGGGAAGATGTACAAACCATATCTTGTGAGGGTTGGCAATGCAAAAACAGTTCATCAGAGTTCACTTCCTTTCTATATTGATACTCTCGTTGAGCATCGCCTTGCAGAAGAAAAGATGCACTTGATTGACACTAAGAATGATTTGGGGAGAGACTCTTCAACAACATTGCGCTCTAACCTTGAAAAGTTGGTGGATCGTATCAGGTACCATGAGGCTAAGCGTGCTAACTTGAGGGATGGAAATTCTGACCATAAAAGTGCCTCAGAAAATGAGATGCAGAAGGGTGATGATGGAAAAGAGATGTCTGATGCTGAATTAGAGGCAAAGCTACGAATATTATATGAGCAAAAGAAACAAATGTACAGAGATTTGAGTGCTGCTCAGGCTCAGGAGAAAAAGACTAGTGAGGAAATTAAAATGCTGAAAAATAAATTGCGAAAGTCAATATTAAAGGAAGCTGAAATAATTGTAACTACATTAAGTGGATGTGGTGGAGATCTCTTTGGAGTATGCTCTGAGTCTACGTCAAATTGTAAGTTTGGAAATCCTTCTGAACACGCACTGTTTGACGTGGTCATCATTGATGAAGCAGCACAAGTAAATTTTCTTATTCAGTTATCTTTCATTTCTAAATTTATTTTTTATTTTTTTGCATTAGTGTTTCTCTTCTCACTTAGATTAAATGATGTCTTTGCAGGCCCTGGAACCTGCTACTTTGATTCCTCTTCAGCTTTTGAAGTCCAATGGAACAAAGTGCATCATGGTAAAAACCATCCTGTGCATTATATTCGTGAATCTTGTGTATCATTTTGGGATTGCACTGAAGTGTTTGACCTCTCTTGTGGAAGGTTGGTGATCCAAAACAGCTTCCAGCAACTGTTCTCTCTAATGTTGCAAGCAAGTTTCTGTATGCATGCAGCATGTTTGAACGTTTACAAAGGGCTGGTCATCCTGTTACCATGCTCACCCAACAGGTGGACCAACTTTCTCCTTTTTGGGTTATTAGGGGGATAATTTTCTCCTCATTTTCCCCCTCTTTTTTATTTAATAGCATAATTTTAGGGCAGTCAATCTAACCACTAGATCATTCTTCAAAATGATGCATTGACTAAAAACTTGGACCAGAAGAAAGTGGTTCCTTGGGATCGATCACCTTTAGTAGACCTTTAACTCTTTCAGATCTAACTGTTTTATATAATTCATATGAGACCACACACACGAGCTTGATGCTTATATCTCCTACTTCTTAAATTCAATCCTGAACCTATGATTTTGTATATGCTTCTACACGTTATTACTTGCTGGGAAGTTCTTCATGTTTAATTATTCTGCTGCTTCCTATGTAACTTATTTTATTTTTTTAACCATGTTTTAATTTGTTGCAAATATAGTGGAGTATTTGTTGGATACTTTTAGGATTGGGTTGTATAATCTTTCTGATTCTTGAAGAATGATGGTAAAGAAATTGCTTTAGATATTTACTTTTGCTGACTAATATAAGAACATTGCTGTTATAATTGTTCTAAATCTCCACGAGATTTGATTGAAACTTCTCCAATTAGGATGCATGTTTGGGCAACTGAATTTATTTAGGATATCAAGGTTGCTATTCTTGGAAGTAATCTTCATCCATTGCAATTGAAGACAAAGATATGCCAAACATTTCAAAAGACATCATTAGATGGCCATGTATTGCATATAGAAAGGGGGAATGGGTCCCATTATTATAAGGGTAATATAACCTCGAACAGAGGGAATAAGACTTAGGGATGATGCAAGAAAGATTTTATCTGATTTCAGACTGAATTTCAGGTAAAACAAGGCCTCTAGGTCCAAAATGTCTGATAGCTTTTTTTTCTTTTTAATTTTCTTCTTATTCTTCCTTTAATTGTAAAAATCTGCTAACATTTCTCTAGGTAGGTAATGTTTGCTTGAAATCAGCTGCAAAAGAGTGAAGCGATAACACAGTAGACGGATATGAATATATAGTTGGACATGTGCCCTTTGTTTTGAAAACTATATTCACAAGTTTCCTACTGTTGCAGTATAGGATGCATCCAGAGATTTGCCAATTCCCATCCTTGCATTTTTATGAAGGTAAGTTGCTCAATGGGGGACAATTATCGAGCAAGTCAGCTCCGTTCCATGAGACAGAGGGTCTTGGCCCATATGTATTCTATGACGTCATAGATGGCTTGGAGCTTCATGGTAAGAATAGTGGTGCCCTCTCCCTTTATAATGAGCACGAGGCTGAAGCTGCTGTTGAGCTACTTAGGTTCTTCAAGAAGAGGTATTCTGTGTTCCCAGTGGAACTTGTGGTCATATAAATGGTCTTATTCTTATTAATTGGTTGATAATTTTCATGGAATAGATTTGGCTAGTAGTCCAGAGCTAATATTGAGTTAGGGCCTCATTGAGCTGTATATTTTGAAATTTTATGTAGGTACCCATCTGAGTTTGTTGGTGGAAGAATTGGCATCATAACTCCTTACAAGTGTCAGCTTTCACTTCTGCGATCTAATTTTTCTAATGCATTTGGATCACATAATATAGCTGATATGGAGTTTAATACTGTTGATGGCTTTCAAGGCCGAGAGGTTGACATCTTGATTCTTTCTACTGTTAGAGCGTCTAATTCGTGTTCAACTGCTAATGGAATCAACTTTAGCAGCATCGGTTTTGTTGCTGATGTAAGACGTATGAATGTTGCTCTGACAAGAGCTAAGTTATCCCTTTGGATATTGGGTAATTCAAGAACCTTACAGTCAAACCATAACTGGGCAGCCCTGGTGAAGGATGCTAAAGAGAGAGATTTGATAATTTCAGTTAAAAGGCCATACAAGTCCTTTAAGTCATCTATTGGTGATAACAATTCGTCAGAAAATGCTGATAGTCATTGTGGGAAGGCAAAGGGTTCTGAGCATTGTAGAGATACCAAGAAACTGGAAAAACAAAATGAGTGGAAGGGGAAGGATGCCTTGCAAAAGATAAGAATCAGTTCAGAGGATCAATCTAAAGTGAAAGTTTCTGGTGTTGTTCGTGATTTTGTGAGGAAGGCTGATGATGTCCATTACAGAAAAAAAAGACCTGGAGATGCTCGAACTGGTCAAGATAAGAAAGATGTTCACTCTGCAGATACCAATTGTGAAAAAAGACTGTCAAAGAATGTAGACTCCACAACTTTAGAACAAGTTGCATATGATGAAAATAAAGGTAAAGATAGAATTGAGAAAAAACTAATTTCTGGGAGTTCTTATATGGGTGGCAGAAAAGATAAATTCAAAAACCTGAAAGATAATCCACTCCATTTTAAACAAGAAAGAAGTGTTGGCAATAAGAAGCTGGAAATGGATGTGTTGAAACAACCTAAGAAACATCTGGAGCGTGATCTATCCCAGAGGAATTCAGAAGTTTCAGTGTCTTCATCTGGTAGCAATCAAAAGGTTGGGGAAGTCAAAGATGATAGAGCTCTAAATCACAGTACTACTAAAGATCTGATTGCAAAAAGGAAGCAACAGCGTCAAGCAGTTGATGCCATTCTTTTCTCATCTCTAATTTCTTCTAAAAAACCAGAACCATCGTTGAAATCTGTGCCTCCTAAAAGGGCTGTTTCTCCTGCTTCAGTAGCAAGTGGATCTATGAGACCACCTAAGATAAGAAAAGGTATATTGTCATATATGTTTTTGTCTTTATAATTACTGGACTTTTATGCACTCAATAATTGTGGCTTCAGAATCCAGCAATGGTGTAACCCTTTTGGGCATTATATTCCTAATTTTGATAATGATGTTTTAACTTGTTTCCATGCTGTCTCTGGTCTGTCTTCAAGAGTTCCTTACTATGACTTTACGGCAAAATTAAAAAAAAAATGATGGTCCCATTACATCATCTCTCTCTTCACTTAATGTATGCATGTACTTTGAGCTCCCCTAAATCTACCCAATCAATATCTTTTCTTTTTGCTCACTAAATTTAAGTTGTTTGTGATTTATATCTTGTGGATTCTTTGCTCATTGCACTGCAGCTCATTGTCACAGCCAAATTTATGCTGCAGTTTACCATAAAAGTGAAAAGTTTGATATCAAAAATTCTTCATAGGATGCCTTCTGTTTTTCAATTTCTCGTTGATATTTTCTGTTTTTGATTATTTGCATGTCATTTTGTGTCTGAGTTCTGACTACATAATTTCTTGATTGTAAATTCAATTGTTTTAGCTCCTTTTAAAAATTACTATTCAGCTTATATTTCATTTTGTTTCCGTCAGGCCAATCTGATAAGTCATCTAAAAACTTGATTCAAGATCAGAGGTAGCAAGGCCAGAATAGAAAAATAGAAATCAATCTGAGACTGATGTCAGTTCAAGGACAAACAGAACTTGATATTCTTTGGGAGCTTGGTAAAAGGAAAGACTCTTGAGAGTTCTCGTATTCCAGAGGGATGCAAATTTTGAAGTACGAACTGATCAGAATTGCCGACATGCACACGTGAGTTTATTTTTTGTTTGCCCAGTATAGACCCTGACCTCTTATCATGCAGGTGTGTGGCTGCTGTGGCCTCCGATTCATGGAAGTACACAAATGATCAGGTTGATGATTTTTTCTCTAGATTATCATTTCGCTGTTGTCCAATAGCAACTTTGCTGGAGTGGTATATACAAGACCTGTAAATGATTGTAGTTTGTACTCATAGTTATGAAAATAAGCCATAAAATTATACACCAAGAGATAGAAACTCGTGTTTTGCTAATTTGTGCGTCTCCCCAGATTGCAGGAGTAAAGCCATTGTGATCTGCAATGATATACCTGAATGATTGACCCTACCTTCTTTTACTTCTCAAATATTGAATTGCATAGGTTCAGATCACCTGTTCCTTATATTCTATTCCTATTCTATTTATGCACAATACGACGTCATTTTAACTATAGAACAACGTCATATTGTACACGGACATGGTAGGAATAGAATAACGGGAACAGGTGATCTTGTCCCAAATTGCATGAGTACATGTTTATTAAACATCTGTGATCTGTATACTTTTCCATATAACCCTCAAACTTCATGTGTCGATCGATAATGACTTACTTCCATATTTAAGAATTTATCAGAAGATTCATTTTGCTAATGATTAGATTTGTCGTATCATTTGATATTGGAGATGTTCTTTACTGTAGACATTCATCTTTAGAATGTGGAGTATGCTGCTCTCGAGTCATTTCCAAACCTGACATTGAAACTTGAAAATGATCTTATGTTGTGCATGTATTTATGATTAGATTGTTGTTTTTTTGGTTTCTGCGTATGGAAATGCATGATGATTTCACATGTACTGTTGCAGATGAATTTAGATATCTGCAGCTCCGTAGCCTCTTCTATAAAGTAGATTGCTTTGGCAATAATGCTTTTTTATCATAGCAAGCACATAAAAGAAAAAAAATTGTCCCTCAAAAGAGGTGGCTGAAATGATTGAAGTAATGTTTTAGAACGAACTAGAGCTAAATTGGTAAGGAAAGAAGTGTAAGATCTAAAATGTTTAATTGATATTAGACTATCAAAGTTAACTAAATTTTGAATCACAACAATGATCAAAACCAAATTAATTTGATTAATTGATTGTAAAAGTCCTGAACTGACTGATTTTTTAGTTTAATTTATTTTAATAATTTTTGTAGTTAATAATAGATCAATTTGTGAATTAATCAACTAATTTTTATAAACTAGTTAGTTTTATAAATTAAAATAAATAAATTAATTTTTATTTAACAAGTTTTTTAGTTAAAATTTAAAATTTTTGATCGACAAGAATAATCTTCTTTAATCATATTTTAAAGAATTTTATTCAATATTTAATCTATTTTATGGCTATCTAATCTCAATTAAATTTTATAAACTTTAAATTTTTTATGCTATAGGTTTAACTTTTAATTCAAATTTTAAAGACAAATTTCCCAGTCCTTTATCTACTTAATTGGGGTATGATGAAGCTTGAATTATAGAGAAGATGATCCAAATGGAATCAAAAACATATCTCCAAATCATTAATCATTGAATGCTATATCTCACTACTCGTGAATGATGATTAATCATAACTACCAATCAACTACTCTCTCAATTATGAAAGCAAGAAAGAGTAAGGACTGAGGTCAACTTTGGAGATTTTGTCTATCCTCGACATGTATACCCATCATTTGAAAATTAGATGGAAAAATATTTAAAATTTGAACAATTCAATTGATATTGGAATATCAGAAAATTAGTTAAAAATTAAAAAAATTTAAAAATTTAAAAAATGATTAAAAGAGATTTTCTCTATACATAAAAAATTTTGAAATTATATTTAAAAAATGAGTCTATTAAATAAAACTTGATTTATTTATTTTAATTTATAAAAATTAAATGATATAAATTAGCAAGTTTTTAGCAACAAGATTTATTAAACACTGAATCAAAACATTAGTTGGTTAAAAAATTTTACGATCATATCTGTCAAAGTTATTGGATTTTTTAATCATGCCATACTGTACAACGAGCATGTATTAATCAATTGCCATCAGAAATTTGAAGTGATAGCATAGTATCCACTTAACTCTCTTGACACATAATATATATTATATATACATGCTATCATCATACTTGTAAAAATAATTTAAAGAATTATAAATTAAAAGTGAAAACATGTTGAATATGTAAATATTAATTATTTTAAGTGTAATTTTAAATTTAACAGATATATTATCAATTTCAATTTGCTTGAGACCCGGTTCAAAACTTTAAATTATAGATTTAATAACAAAAGTATGACTAATATGTAAAGTATGAAGAAGTTTAATAATATGCAATCTTATTCTAATTATTAAAAAGGCTGTTTAAAAATCAAAAATTTCAAGTTAGAAACCAAAATTGAATCCTGAAATTATAAAAGGTGTTTAACCACATTTATTTACTTGGCTATTTTTAGGATAATATAAATATTTGTACTTAATATTATATGTGCTTATCTTAGCATAGAAGTAAATTCATAAGCACAAAGAAACATAATCATGTGAGCTGATTATGATTCAACGTCTAAAATAATGACAATCATTATCTTAAGCCATGTGATTTCACTCCTTTTTCAAACATAGGAAGTCTCGTAATAATTTCTTTTTTTTATTATTTTTAGTTTGGTGTATGTAATTCCATGTAAGTGTATTTCGTTGAACAACTTCAAGGAGACCTTTGTAATAACTGATAAAAGTTACTCTTTTGTAATTATAAAGTCATAAGTTTGAATCACAGAAATAATTTCTTTGTAAAAATTACAAAGTAAAGATTACATACATGGACGACCTTCTTCCGACCTTTGGAAAGCAGAGAGCCTTTTGTACGAATTACGTTGATTTTTGTATTTTCTCTAAAAATGATATAGATAATAATTTAGAGTTTGTAATTTGACTATTTTGTCATTCTTTTTAAAAGAAAAATGAAACATATAGATTATTCACACAAAACTTGAAATTTGTAAGAATAAATATATCATCTTTTTTCCTTATTTTACAATGAAAAGTGTAAATATATACAAAAATTAAAACCTGTCACCTTCTACACCTTTTAAATTTTAATTAATTTATTTCCATTTCAATTTCCAAGGGTTCGTTTCTTGTTGATCTTGTATTCAGTCTTATATAATTTACTTGTACCCTTTTGTTTGTATTTATAAAATAGGATTAATTAAAGTTTTTATTTTATTTTTATGTTTTAAAATCATTATTGAAAAAAAATCCCAAGGATGTAATGGTTTCGCAACTTTCAAATTTTCCCCTGGTGCACAACCAAAAATTAGATAGAAAGATTAAATGCATTAAAAAAATTAACATCGAAATTTATTAACACAGTTTAACACACCTTACTTACGTCTACCGGCTAGCTTAATACTTTTACTAATGATAATAATTTTCATATAAAGCTTTACTGAGCCTACACCACTCAATCCTCCACACTATCCTTCTTCTTTAGAACCGGTGAAAGTATTTCATATCCAATAGTACGACCGGCCCATACTAACCTCAACAGAGAATTTTTCTCAAAAAATATTTAATGATAACGAAACAAAATAAATAACTCAAGTGATTAAACAAAATTCAACATAAACGAAAATATTTGAGATAAAAAGTAACTCCTCTAAATATGTCGCTTCATCAACGAAAGAACGAAAAATTGTCAACTAAGAAATCTGTTATGAATCTTCGATATAGTAACTAAAACATCTCATACACAGTGGTCACAAAGCTTCTCAAATTAGCAAACACTTCGTCACCGAAACGTTAACTCAATAAAGTTATAATAACTACAATAACTGTTAAAGTTTTTCGCACCAAGCTAACAACAAAGATAGCAGTCACAAAATTACGAAAACTTCTGAAACTTTTACACACTGACACGAAAACAACAACTAGAAAAGTATCCAAGACAACCCTCAAATTGTCTTTTAAAAATGACAGAACACCCAGCTACAGAAAATTACGTAATCAACCGATAACACAACACCTACTCATAATCAACTTCGTTTCTTGCTACCAATCATCGTAGCCAACATAAGACGTTCCCGTCAAAGAACAAAGACGTGGGTTGCATAAAACTGCTCAATTGAGAGTGAGCCACATCCCAACCTATACGACATTCATCTTTATTTTTCAATAATCTATTTTCGGCAATACATGATAGTACACTCCCGTAGGCAAATCCAAGAGCAAGCTTATCTCATCAATCAAGAATTCTTCACATCATATAATTCTACATTTACACAACCGCAGACCCATCCATATATTTACAATATTTTGTCTTTATCCAATTCAAACTCAATGTATCTTCTACCTTACAAAATATTATATATGTGCAATTATATTATTCTTTTTTAACTTGACATGCTAGTATGACAATTGATGAGATTCATCTTGAGGATTGTGGATTGGTTAACAAAATATGTATGTTTTTATATCACCCCTATTTGTCAGAAACAAAGTGGCAGATTTTCATGAGGCTCATCTACCCAAAATATAAAAAAAGTTAAGCCAATCATGCAGGAGTAAGTGTATATATGCAGACATATACATATATATAGATATAATATGCCCTTTTGGGCGGCAGATGTTGACAATGTGTATTCATAATGTATATTCACCTATCATTAAAAACTTAATATTCAAACCATCTAATTTTTTTGATTTGATTTATAATTTTTGGTTTAATTTATTTTAATAACTTAATTTTTTAATAAATTCGTATAAATTAAAATTAATTAATTAATTTTATTTAATAATTTTATTTATAATTAAACTTGAAATTTTTTGATAAATAATTACAATTTCTTTCAATTATATTTTAAATTCTTTAATTTTATTTAATCTTTAGTCAATTTTATGAAGGTCTAATATCGATTAAACTTTTAAACTTTAAATATTTTATCTTATCTCTTTAACTTCAGATATAATTTTTAAAACATTTATATTCACCAATTAACCAACATAATACAAAATAGCTAAATAGCAAGAGAGAGTTATTGAGGCAGTCAGGGCCATCCAGGTGGTTATATACACATTATTAGGTGGTTTTTTAAATATTGGTGTAACTTGACTCCCTATTCTTCGATATATGTTAAATTAATTATGGTATATATATATATAAAGGCAACGATACTCACATGTCCCGCTTGAGCAGGGTATGAGGAGGGTAAGATGTACGCAGTCATGCCCATATC
>JAOTJB010000208.1:796873-809567 GCA_027123815.1 Erythroxylum minutifolium | reverse complement strand
AAATATTAAATTAAAATAAGAAAATATAAATAAAATAAATTTAGTAAATAAAATATTTCATAAAATATATTATTAGTATATAAATTCAAATTATAAATAAGAAAATATTAATTGAGGGTATAATGTAAAATAATTATTATTATAAGGTTATTGACGGAAAGTAGAATTTTTATTGCAGAAACACTTTCCTATCACAACCCTCTTTCTACTTATTGATTTTTGCGATAGCACCGTACTTTCTGCTAAACTCTAGTTGTTTGCCCGCAGATTTAAATATATGACTGTGCTTAAAAATTGTAATAAATAATTACTTATTCATACCACATTGCAAATCCAAACGTAGCTTAATTTTATAAACGCTTAGTAGATTACGTTATTATATCAATGGATTGGAAGAAACTAAATATAGTCAAAGTTTTATCTTTTCTACAGTATGACTTTTTCTTATGTACAACCTATGTAATGTATAAGCAATTAATGGTCCATATTAAATGCTGGAGTCTATGTGAGTCAACTTACTTATTTCACATAAGTTTCTTCATAGTGGATTTTGAAAGTCAAAATTAGAATCATAAAAATTAAATTGTTATTAGGAATGATTTGAACATATACTTAAATTATATCACGATGTGTTTTCAAATATTAATAAATTAGATTGGATTTAAGTCATAAGTGTTTTTAAAAAAATCTTACTACAATTTAGCCAGATTCAAATTGAATCATAATAATATATTATGACAAAGGATGATGGACAAATTATATTAAAGTATTTTTTTGATCAACTCTGTTAAAAATTTGATTGGATTTAAGTTGACTAATCCGAACTCGACATACAACTAAAACAATATCGTTTTAACGTAATGTTCTAAAATAATATGGTGTTACTTGAATAGATTTAACATTGACCCATATAAAACTTGAATTCCATCCATTAACTTTAACTCAATGGGTTGGGTACATGTTGCCATCGTAATCGTGCGTCATTGAGAGTGATATAAAATATGATCAACACAAGATGGAGATGTACCATTAACCTAATTGAAAAACCTATCATTTGGTGATGTTACATCAAAGAATTAGATAACTTCTTTGATGGTGAAAAGATTAGATAATTAAATTTATGATTTTTGTAGATATATCCTCATGTAACTTGACTTGTTTGTCAAATTTGGTTGCTCAATTGCTTAAAGGGCTACAATGGCAGGCAGGTTGCACTAACCATCTCATCTCTTGTTTAATTACGCGTTAGTCAAAATAAACAGTGATAACAATGTCTGATTAAACTCATATTTGCAAAAAAACAAAAGTTATTGTAAGCATATAATATAGTTGATAATAGTTTGAGCCAAATTTGAGATTAGATCGAAGCATTCAAATATAAATAAATTGTAATTAAATTTGATTAAGGTAGATTTAATTAATTTATTCATAATTAATCGCGTATGTATAAGACCGAATCTATTCGATTTTTAAAAAGGATTACTAATCCTTAACTTTTTGAGGAATCCTTTATCAGTGGTTATGAATGATCGATTTTTCTCAATATTTTTGACTCTTGGTTTCGTAGGAGCAAGTCAGAAAGATTGAGAAATAGAACCATCTGATTTGATTCGTTGGCTGCAACTCGCCTGCATGAAGCCGGAATCGCTAGTAATCGCCGATCAATCATACGATGATGAATTCGTTCCCGAGCTTTGTACACACGACCCGTCACACTATAGGAGCTGGCCATGCTCGAAGTCGTTACCTTAACCGCAAAGAAGGGGATGCCGAAGACAGGGCTAGTGACTGGAGTGAAGTCTGAATTCGATCAAAAGTTAAGTACTCGATGAGAAGCCTAATCAAATTGAAGATAATTTGTAACCCTTAAATACGAATGAAGTTGGTTTTAGGTCCCTTTCATCTTTTGAGGGATATGAACTATGAGATGTATGATTTTAGCAATTTTCATGTTTTTTAAAGCTTAGAATATCTCAAAAACTAAAAAATAAGACAAAACCATTAAAATCACCCGGTTGAGGATACTAAATATCTGTACCTTGGATACCTAACCAAGCTAAAAAAAGTCAAGTATGAATTTGATCGAGAGTTAAGTAGTTAATGAGAAGCCTAATCAAATTGAAGATAATTTGTAATCTTTAAATACAAATGAGATTGATTTTTAGGTCCCTTTCATTTTTTGAGAAGTATGATTTTAGCAGTTTTCTTGTTTTTTAAGATCTAGAATTTCTCAAAAACTAAGAAATAAGACAAAAACATTAACATCTAACAGGATGAAGATACTAAATATCTTATTTGTATATTGCTTTCACTTGATTTAACATCCCAATACCTATACCTTGGATACAGTTACACATAAGCTTAGATATGATAATTACTATGTACTCTTATTCGATCTCAAAGCCAATTTGCTGTGAGCTTTTAGGCAGTAGAAGAACAAGCTTGGGCTGAAGCAACAACCATTTGCTCCACTTTCACTCCAGCGTTGCACATGTTAGCCATAACTCTTGTATACTTCTTCCCATACCAGGACAAAGGTCCACAGTGTTTTTCATAAGTTGTCACCTGAACAGAACCAACAGAGAAGTCATTGGAAAAAGCATTAGTCACAAACCCTTTTCAGGATTTGTTATGTTTCTGGCTGTGAAGTTAATTTTTTATCAGGAAAACTTACAAAGTTCTTCAGGCAATCCCAATCATCAACTAGAGGAAGACCTGAAGGCCTGACAGAATTCATAATCTCTGAAACTTGGTCAGTCCCATGAATTGTTGTTACAATATGGTTTATGCTACTGTCCACATGTTGTCTATGAGAAAGGACTTCCTGTAGCTTCTTTTGAGCTTCAACCTTTTCCTGAGACCCTTCAGGAGCTTTATTAACCTGTTTAAATTGGACGATTGGAGCTGGTTATAGGTACAAATCTTCATTGATGATCCCTAATAAAGAGGATTGAATCATATTTAACCTTGTGGATGAAGTGACGAAGAGATGCATCACGTTGGGTGAGGGAATTTGACGGTGAAGATGAAGCTGATTTGTAAGATTCTGCAGATTTTGGACCCAGGTAAACACACAGAGATTCATTGCAGAATTTCTTGTTTCCATATTGCATGACATGAGAGCTCATATCACCATTACTTGCTGTCCTTTTCTTAGCCTGAAAAAGGTTATAAAACGTACCATAAAATATTACTATCTTATGGTCTAAGAAACTTAAAAAAATTTAAAATTATTTTTATTATTGTTAATTTCTCAAGAACTTTTTCTCTTAATTTTTTATAATTACTACACGAGAACCCAACTTAATTCTTAAATATGACCTAATTCAACTACAGTCGACTCAAATTGATAATTGAAAATAATTATAATAAATTATTAGTTTGAGTCAATTTTAAGAGTTAGGTTCAGTCATTATATAAAAAAAAAAATGATTGACTCACTTATAATATTTATGTCACATATATTCATCATTATTTTTTTAACAAAAATATAAAAAAGTTTTTTGAATAATTAAAAATTATAGTTTTTTAAAAAATTTTAAAATCATAAAATTCTTTTAAAAAATTTTAAACTACAAAGATTTTTCTGAAACATACAAATGAAAAGAGACAAAAGAGATATACCACTTCATACTGCTTCTGTAGTGTTTCTTTACTTGAATCATGCAAGTCACTGCATAATAACAAAAGAATACAATGTAATTGACCCAAATCAGAAGAGCTTTAACTCATCATGAATAAGATTGGAAAAAGAAAAGATATTATAAGGAACTAAACCAGTCTTCCATCCAGGCAACACTGAATAAATCTCCAAGGCAAGTATCATATTTTGCAGGTGGACTAGGATGTTCTCCAGGACAGTAAGTTGCATAACTACTCTCATCTGGGTTTGAAGCAGTCATTGCATATATGTTCATGTCGCTTGGAAGCAGACCTTCAAACATACTTCCAGACTCACAAGCTTCAAGGTAGAATACCTTAACAAATCCAAAAACCATGTGTACCCTTTAGTATTATATATCATTAGTTACATGGAAACTCATCAAAATCTTAAACATTGAACCTAGAAATTTTTATATTGAGTTAAAAAGAGATTGAATATAGGATATATTGATTACTATCTTTCAGTGATTATTAATATTAAATAAGAAATTTTTAAATTAAAAATTTATTTGATCAATAATTAGTGAAAATTAGTAATTATTAAGACCATAAACAATAAAAATTATATAAAAATTCAAGGTAGAATAAATTAGCAATTCCAAAAATAATGTGTAACCTTAGTTTATATTACTACTAGCTACCTAGAAACTCATCAAAATCTTAAAATAGTGAACCTAGAAATTCTAATATTGAACATAATAGTAGAAAGATCGAGTGGTAGAAAGGCTGCATACACTGGACCTCTCTAAACCTTGCGTTTAGCAGTATTTTTTACTGGATCGTTATTGTTGTTGTAGTAATCGAAAGACCGATTGGATAACTATAGTGTTTAGTAATTTTTAATGGTCATTATTTATGTAATTAGTGATTAATTAGTGAGTAAAACAGTAAAAATAATATAAAATTATATTAATACAATCTCTTTTAAATAATTTTTTTATTTGACACTAACAATCACTAAAAATTATTGATCATTGTGACAATTTTTTATTAAAAATAAATTCAAACTATACTATAATTGCAATACGACAGCTTTTTATCATATCTTTGGTTTGGCCATATCCACTAAGAATCATTATACATTAAAAAACAACACTGACGCGTTTTTCAACTTCAACTTTATTATATGAAAAAGAAGAAAGTAATCATTATTTGGTTATGGAACTTAGACTAATAATTAATTAAACTAATGTATAATTAATTAGCTAAACTTACCAAGGACTTATAAGCCTTAGCTCGGTGCATCAGTTTCAGCACCTTTATCAAGTCCTTAGCATAAAGGTTCTCATCAATGAAAGCTGAAAAACAGAGGAAGTGATAGTTTTACATATCAAAACAAGATCAAAAAAGAAAAAAAGGGGTAAAGAATCTGAAATTAACACATAGATTCTGTGTGATTAGTGAACTAGTTAGTTAGGTTTAATACTCACAGACTACTCCTGGAGCTCCATGATCAGTGTAATATATGAAAACATGGTCGTTTGGACCACTTTCCAGAGCCTTGCCACTTCCTCCTCTGATTCCAGTTTTGTTGTTTAAGAGAACAGTAAATAAGTTATGTAACGTAGCATGCTCCCCAGTGTAATCCTTTGAGCATATAAAAAACGGAAATAAAAGCTCATAAGGATATATCCATCAATATATTTATCTATAATATTATAAATAAGGACTTACTTTTAAGTATATATGCTATATAATATTTGGTTAATTATAGTGAACTTTGTGGTTTGATTTTTTATTTTAATTTTAATTTTTTAAATAATATTCCAAAAAGTACTGAAAGACGTTTTTAAATATATATTGGATTAATTAGAGTTGACTCTATATGGTTTGATTTTTTATTTTAAAAATTGTCATTATCTTTCTATTAAATATATGTGTTATAAAATATTGGGTTAATTACAATTGTAGTTTAACTTTTCTATTTCAATCTTTATATTTTAAAATTATCACTTATCTTTGTATTTCAATATATATTATATACTATTTGTTTAATTATACCAAATCTTATATACAGATGATCATACTATACAACTCCTTTCAACATATTCTTTTTATTTTGTCATTTATTTTACCTTATATTATATTTCATTAATTTTTATTTATTTATAATTCTAAAGCTATCGTTTTAGGCCGAGAGAGGAGGAAACATGATCAAAAGCCACCGACCTTGGGAACTCCATGATAAACATCCTCACCACCAGGTCTGTTGATGATGGTACCCTTCTTCGGATTTTCTGGGTTATAAGCAATATCATCGTACATGAAAACGATGATGTTTTCTTCTTTTAGTCCACCTTTCCTCAGCAACTGATATGCATGGCATATATCTGCCTGGAACATACAAAACACGAAAACAGAAAATTTAATCTTATGAAACAACAAAAAAGAAAAGTTGTTTGATAGTTACTAACCATATTAATGACTGTTTTGCTGCTTTCCATGTTAATAATTGCTAACTTTTACGTTACTAATTCTCAATCTCAAAAACAGAAAAAAGAGTGAGTGAGTTCTGTCTTTTTCCCAGTTCTAAACTGAAAGTTCAAGTTTTCTCTTTTTTCTCTGCGTGTTCATTCACCTGATGCCTGTAGTTCGAATAGTCTCGCGACCCTGCAATTAGAACTGCCCATCTTTTTTCCTTAGGATCAGCATTACAAGTTGTAGACTCTTCATGAGTACTTTTACCTGAAGCTGTACCCGACGGTAACTCATCGGAGTTTTCTGTCAACTTCTCACTGTAACAGACGGGACTTACCAGTGCCAAGAAAAGAACCAGAAGACCATTGCCATAAGAAACCATATTTGTGAGTTGAGAACCTGCTTAGTTTCATATGATTATCTTGTAAGTGATAAGATGAGAGCAAGAGCAAGCAAATTTGGTAATCTCTTAATCAGGAATTGGTGTAAATTTTGTACCTAATCAAGAAGATTATGTCATAATTATTGTCAATATATAAATAAAAAGATGTAATATGTACATGTGACGCATATAAATTAATTATAACATTGAAGTAATATCTAAAAAAAACCATTCTATGGATACTATATAAAATGGTTTAAGTGATTGATACGTAATTAAAAAAAGAAATTGAAGTGATTAGTATAAAAGAAAGGTGAAGGACTTGAAGGCTGAAGCTATGAACTCAATTGGATCATTTTGTTAAACTACAAAGAATAGCTCTTACCTTTTAAGAGCAATAGGATTTGATAACCACAAAGGCTTTTAAGTTAATGATACTCTTAGTAGAGAAGAGAAGGAGCCTATTTATAACTTGTAAAAGCTAAAACCAAGGGTTGGGATCAAATCTTCGATAGACTCGAGGGAATAAGACTGAATAAATAATGACATTTGGAGTCATGCCGTGGATTAAACTTAATTACCCTAAAACTTAGTTTAATTCCTAATTAAATTTAAGCTTATGGTAAATTACCATTCTTTCTGATTGACATCTTTTAAATTAAGTATACTTGTCAAGAGAGGAGCTTGTGTAAAGGACAAGAGAAGTTTTGGAATCTCATTAATGATTAACTTTTAATTAAAATTGATATCAATCTTTATATTAAGTGAGTCCATCATGTTGATTTGACTCTTTATTCTATAATATATGTAAGTCTTTGTAAGGCTTAAGCAAGATAATTAAGTAATAGTGGTGATAGTTACATGTAATAAACCAACAGTCCATACAAGTTTAGGCTCTTATCTCTTGCAGTATGCTTGCTGAGATTGTTATTTTACCACATTTATCAGGTAGATTTAAGTGAAATATAAACATGAATTGTTGCAGGTTGGATCCTTGTATTAGGTTATTAATATAATAATACTAAACTTCGACTAAACATAGGAAAAAGAACAAGAATATCCAGATTTAGGTCCTATAAGAGCTGTGATTATGTAAATATCGGTGATGTTAAAAAGGGATAACGGTTTTTCCAATGTCTAAACTTGTTTTAACTCTTCCTTATTAAATAATGAATTTGGTCTTTTTTTATTTTTATACATTGATAAGTTTGGTCATTTTAAAAATAGTTTATATGTTTTGTGACGATGAGCTTTTATAAGTAAAATCAGCTAAAATTAAAAAAAAGTGTTTGGAAGAAAAATAAGTAATTTTTACATGAAAAATATTACTCTCTTTAGTTGAAATATATGATTTTTTTATTATGATGTATAAATCCTTTTTATCTAAATCTCTTAACTACTAATTAATTTTACTTTATTTTTAATTTTATATAAAGATTTTCTTAATTTTATAAATTTAATAATTATTTACAAATTTTATAAACTCTGAAGTTCTATAGTAAATCATAAATTGAACCCTTAACTTTTAATATAAAAACTTCAAAATTTGCTACAACAATAAAGTATATGACAAATCTAGAGATGTTTCTAGAATTAAAATCAACTTTATAAAGATCACCACATAGTCATTAAAAATTGTGATTCTAATGCTCAACAACAACAATAACAACCTAATAGAAATTTCGCTGATACGAGGAGTAGAATACACAGTCTTACCTTTAATTGTGATTCTAATGCGGGTAGGTGATAAAATAGAAATCACATATTTTCCGTTATTCACAATCTTATCAAAACGATCTTAATATTTTAGATTTACAATATCATCTTCATAAACATTTATCAGTGATAAATCTAATAAGTAATAATTCTAATTTCTCTTATAAAATAATAAAACTTATATTTTCCATAAGAACTTGTAAAGTAATAATAAAGGGTTGACCTCAAGTCAACTACCATTGGCTTGACCCTTTACTCACCTACCAAAAAAGGTACTTTTAATATTATGCTTCTTTTTGTAAGTTCACACGAAACATTCGTCCTTAATAACAAACTAATTCATAATAAAAACCATTGAGAAGACAATTAAATTTTTTTAATCCTAATAAACTTCGGGAGAGAATCAACGATAAGCTTTGACTGACGATGGGTCAAAGCAAAAGAACCTTCTTCTTACGCGCACGATGCGCCAGCCACAAAATGCACTAACAACCCACCAACACACTAATCTTCATCAAGAGCCAGAGGAATTGCTCATGGACATGACGTGGCAACCACTACTTTCAAACAATCCTTTTCTGTTTTCCTTTCTCCATTGCTTTGAAGGCCATTAGATTTAGACGTAAGTGATTTAAGATATAATCAATGTGTTTCTTAATTTTTTTTCAAAACTAGTCTTAATTTTATAATATTTATCTGTCATTTCGTCCAATAAAAATTTTAATTTTAGATTCAGTACTATATATGATGTAGTTTTAGAGTTTATAATTAATATTTTTAATAGAAGTTGACAATAAAACTAAAATTATAAGTGAATTATTGATAATATTTTAAAAAATAATAGTATATTAATAATATGTTAATAGTATATTAAATTTATTGGACAAGACATCTCAAACAAATCCTTTTTTTTTTTAAATTTTTGGTCTTTGCTTGTTTCTTGACATGAACAAGTTGATACAAATTGGCGCATAGCAAATGATTATTATACGTAGGAGGAGAATTATCAGAACCACTAACGTCCCTCTTGCTGCATGTGGATGATGAAAATTCTCGTTAATCATGATTGGGAAGAAATACAATTTTCTCGCATACATGATTGGGAAGAAAGAAAGTTTGTACTAAACGAACTCAGATGGATGAAGGGTTTCTAAAGATTTTTTTTTTGTTTGGAACTCAATAATGTTTGATAGGATTCTATTAGCAATTAATAATTAACTAGGGGATTTATATGTATAAGATAAATAAAAAATAAAGATTTCAAAATTGAATCAAAATTTAAATCAATAAGATAAGATATTTAAGGTTTAAAAGGTTCAACTGATATTAAACTGTTGATACTTGTTAAAGATTGAATAACATGTATGAATTAAACATATACATGCGCTTAACCACATAATGCATTAATTCACATAACATCCAACACTAGTTTTAAAGCCTTATAATCTCAATCTTAAATACTATGTAATTAATAAACATCTAGAAAAATATTTTAACAATTTAGTTATGCAAATATTCCATGTAGATATTTTGTTGACAGTAGTTATCATTAACAACACCCAGTTAAAATCTCATTGAGGTGCGGAGTTTGGGAAAATCCGATAGCACGTAGTTTTATCTTTATCGAGTAAAGAAGTTGTTTTCGATAAATTGAAAATTTAAATTGATGGTTTGTTGATAGTAGTAAAAAATATAAATTGAAAATATAAATTGTAATCTTTTAAGTATTTTTCTACTCTCTCTTTGATTCTCTCTCTACTGCCTCTGCGTTTGTGCATTTTACCTTTCATATCCAATTCATGTCCCTGGTGGACATGGAGATGGATAATCTTAATGCGCTTCCCCCTAGGGGAAAATCTTGTCATTAAAAAAGTAAAAAACAAAGAAATTTCAGTCTCGATGCAACAAGACAAGCCACCAGAATCTATGAATCAACCGGAGCAGCGTTCATCACAAGTCCTCTCATTCAAAAACACTTTGCTTCAAAGCAATCATCATACATGCAAACAAATAAAGATTATGTCGGGTGATGTGATTCATTCATACAATGAGCATGGTCCTAAGATTACATTTGCTGAATCAATACACTAACAAATAGAGGAGAACATGGCGAATACTCTTATCATTAGACCACTTGGGAGGCATATCGGCTACAAAGTCTTATACAATAGACTTATGTCATTGAGGAAGCCTAAAGGAGATATCAAGCTCATTGATATCTCAGATGGATTTTTCCTATTAAAACTAGCAAATCAAGAAGATTACCATAAGGCACTCTTACAAGGCCCTTGGACTATTCTTGGGCACTACATAAGGGTATTCCCCTGGCATCGGGACTTTGATACCGAGGATGACCATATAGAGTCTGTCGCTTCTTGGATTAGAATTTCGGGGCTCCCTACGCAGTACTACTATGAAGATCTACTCAAAGAAATTGCGAGTCCAGTGGGAAGCTACATCAAAGCGGACGATCACACTCTTACGGAGGAAAGAGGGTTATATGCCCGAATAGCTCTTCGTCTAGACCTGTGAAAGCCACCCACACTTACCGTCACAGTGGACAACAAGACATATCCGATCCAGTACGAAGGTTTAAACAGGCTATGCTTTAGTTGTGCTCGTTACGGACATACCATGGAAGAATGCGATAGAGGTGACAAGCGGAGCACAAAGATTCCGACGACTGCAATTGAAATGCAGACAGTTTTCTCAGGCAGCAAATTGGCAGACCTTCTAGGAGAGGCTCAACATAACGGTCATAACATTAAATCACTTACCATTTCAACACAAAGCAATCAGGAGCCACAAAATCAACAATTATCTCACGAAATAGACTTTACCAAACCGGGGCCTTAGTTAGTGGCTCAAAAAAAAGGAAAGCGACAATCTCATTCATATGTTGCTCTTGCGAATCAGGGTAGTACTGCCACACAAAAAAAGAGTACTCCAACAAATCCATTTTCTACTTCATCAAGATTTAATATCTTAAATACAAGTATTGAAGATACCCTCGCTACATTGGCCAGCGCTAGACTAGACAGGGACTTTAGCTTCTAATCAACAAGGCCAAGTAATAAGCCCAAGACAGACGCAGGCCCAAATCCAGGTTCCAAGAGGAAACCAGTCCAAAAAAGCGAGCAAGTTTGGGTCAAGAAATCATCACCTGAACAGCTATCCTCAAAGCCAGCCATGATCGATCATCAACCTGATTCGACAACTCCAACCAATAGTCATCACACTTCTCTTGCAATTGAGTCCACCCTCAACTCTAACCAGATTCCATCGACGTCTACTCATATTGCTGTTTCTGTTCCTAATCCCGTGCAACATCTACCACAATCAAGAAACACCCAGGAACCACTTGAGGGGCTGCAGAATGTTCCCATAAAGATGGCTGATTTTTTAGGATTCCATATCGGCAGTAGAAATAAAATCAAAATCAAACGTAAGAAGACACAAGACGGGGCCTCAGCTTTAACAGAACTTGAGGAGGACGAGGAACCTAACACACAAATAGAGGAGGCCCTGCTCACCAATTTAGAGGGTGGTGAACCCCCAGACAAAACCAGATGAGTATTTCTTTTTTCAACAATACATACACAAATTACGAATGAATATAAACATGAATACGAACGTAAATATAAACAAAACAAAGAATACAAATATAAATATGATCTCTTGGAATTGCCAAGGTATTAAGAATGAAAACACGGTTGCAACTTTAAATAATCTGATTAAGTTGTATAATATTAATCTTCTCATCATACTTGAACCTCGTACTAGTGGGGATCCTGCATCCAAAATAATTGAAGGTCTAGGTTTGGGTTTTTCCAATTCTTTTAGAGTAGAAGCGCAAAAATTATTTGGAGGAATTTGGGTCATATGGCAAGATATGCTCGATATAAGCATGATTGATTGTGGCTGGCAGTTTATCCATTTAAATGTCTCTTATAAGAGCTCTTTATGCTTTGTGATTACTGCAATATATGGAAGTCCCCATCCTCATGTAAGGAGGATGTTATGGGACGATCTAACCTCGTTTGCAGGAAGACACCTAAGCCCTTGGCTATATTTATGGGATTTCAATGCATACCTCTACAAGGATGACAAATCAGGAGGAGTGAATTCTTTGGGTTGTAAACATTTTGGAACATGTTTGGACAGAGCTCATCTGCAGGAACTGGGCTTCACCAGGTCAAGGTTTACTTGGGCTAGAGGAAGATGCCACGAAAGAATAGATTGGGCGTTAATCAATGAAGAGTTTAAAGGTTTAGTCCAGGAGGTAAGGTGTTCACATCTCCCAAGGATATCCTCGGATCACTCCCGCATACTTTTTTCAATCACTCCTAAATCAAATGGGCAGTTGGTCAACCGATCCTTTAGATACTTACAAGTGTGGGAGACGCACGATAGATGGAGGAACTGGATTCAAGAAACTTGGAAACAGGAGCTGCCGATTGATGAAGCATTAAACCAGTTGCAGTTTGACTTAGAAGTTTGGAAGCACGAAATTTT
>JAOTJB010000208.1:737628-749676 GCA_027123815.1 Erythroxylum minutifolium | reverse complement strand
GTGGGGAGTTTTGATAACTTGCATTTTGTGCATGTTATTTGTGTGTGTTTTATGTTCTTTTGATATGTTTGTGTGATATTTTGCTTGTGTATCTATGGTAATTCATGTTTTTGTATATTTTAGGTGATGAAATACCAAAGTGATGTCATTTGGAGTGAATTTGGCTAATTTGGAACTAGACAGAATTTCAACATGACCATGTTGAAGGTGCCGCGATGCTGGTAGATCGCTACCTGGGAATTTCAGATTAATTACCCTAGGATTTGGGTCCCATTTTATTTATTGTAAAGAGAAAACCTAGACTACAAATAGACTCATTTTAGGAAATTAACGATAATCAGAATCAGAATTGAGAGAACAACGGCAGCTCTTGTGCGTGACAAACAAAAAACCCTTCTCTAAGAACAATGTCTTTTGCCATTGCTATGCATGGCTAACTCTTCACCTAGACAAGGTATCTAATGTTCGATTAATGTAATTCGTGAGACTCCTTTGGTTTGATTGCTTTTGTTTATCTCTTATGTTTGTTTGATCTCTACGCTTTAATGAATTTATTATTGCCGTGTCCATTAATTAATGAAGCCTATTAATTGATTAACTTGGTGATAAATTGCCGAATAGATTAGTGAATCCATGATTTCTATCTATCGAAGTGGTGAATTAATTTCAATTAAGAAATTAGTGAGATTAAATAATTTAATCTAAATAGATATTAGCTTCTCTGGTTCTGTTGGTTAAGACAAAGGTGCATTAGAGTCTACTGTTGCCATAGATTATATTCTGCGGAGCTTTACTCAGGAATAATCTAATTGGTTAGGGTAATAATCTGTGGAGCTTTACTCAGGGTTATCAAATAATTATGAATGGATTGATTGATATATGTTATTCACTATCTGCTATAATTTTGTCCATAAGAATGAACTGAATTTATGTTTTTGAGTCTATGATCGGATTATAGTATCGAACGGAGGAGTAACTTGGCTAGCCTTTCTTTATATTGTTTTCAATATTGATTTTTAATTACTTTATGCGTGATTTCGTGTTCTAAAATTAATCATTCCTAAATAAATTCTATTTATTTTTATTGTTTCTGAACAAATAAACAATTGCTACACTGGTCTCTGCGGTTCGACCTTATTCACCACTTCGCTCGTTTAAGTATTCCAGAATAGGAATTTATTTTTGCTAGTAGAGTCATCAGTTGCGTTCTTTCCATATCATGTATATGGAAGTGATGAATGCCAATTTACAAAGAACTGTATTCTCTTTGTTCGATTTGGAGAGGTTGATGAATAGATTCTTTTAAGAATTTTAGTTTCAATGTTCTTTCATTTCCCAGACTTTGGGTTATTCAGATTTTTTCCATCATCTTAAGATAATTGGACTCCAATGTGGGGCTAGGGTTTTTTGGTATGAAGCATCGCGTTTTGGTTGTTTACAGGTAGGACTCCAATTTTGGTTTATTCGGATTTATCACCTTCGACTGAGGCTATGGCAGTTGAGGAAGTTTTCCCTCTTTTTAATTTCTCACTAGTTTTCCCTATTTTTACTGGCAGTTGAAGACTGAGGCTATGGCATGAAGGTTAGGTTTTTATTTCTTGGTTAAGAATTCATTGTCTTATTTTCTGATAATGTTTGATGTTATGGTAGAAGGTGTAGATGATGTAGCTATTTTTATTTTGATTATGTCTCCTGTTCTTTAATTCTTCATGCAAAAGGATGTTATCCGACCTTATTGTAGAATACTTTGGCCTAAAAATTTGTAGTTTCCTTAAGTCTGATATGAGAGTGGTTTTTACTTTGTAGCTAACAGACTACTTACATGAGCTTTCTTATAAAAATTTTTAGACATAACTAAAACCTGTGTGTTTTGTAATCAAGAGGAGACTATGGGCATTACTCAGTTATATGTTACATTACTTTACTTTTGGTTATTTAAAGATTAATACACAATCAAACTTGATATTTATAGAGGAATGAAGAAAGAACTTGATCAACTTCATATGAATCTCACATAATGGAGGTGTCTATTGGATGCAAAACGAATGCATTAACACTACATATATTATATGTATTTGTAGCAGTAACAAATTAACTTCAAAGAAGCAATGATTGGTTCCATACAGCTATGCTTATAGGACCTATGCTCATTTGCTTGTGTAGATAGCATTATTTAAGCGAAAGCAAACTATAAATGCTTAACATCATTGTTTATTTATTATGTAATTCTTCGTACTTCAACTATGGAAAAGAAGGACCTGGCGTTGTCTTTCATATATGTAGTTCTTAAATTTATGTCTACAACTCTTGAGAATACATATTTTATATTAAGTTGAAAAGTTGCATAATCTAACTGTAATGCAAGTTAAACAACACATTTTATCATTGTTAACTAATTTGTTGTGATTGATTTTTTTTTGTTAAACAAGAAATGAAGAACAATAGATTATGGTAGTAGTGATATCTGTCATATAGTAGTAATTCATCTTCATATGGTTGATGATGTGGCCTTTCTTTACCATTTTTGACATTTCATTCTTTGGTGGGTGAATATATTAAAAGAAATCACAGTAGTGTTGCATTTAAGGTAGTAATTAAAATTTTGTATGATGACATTGTAACATGATAAAGAAATATGGGCAGAAATAAAGTATATGTAGTTTTTATTGGGTATGCACCTGGTATATATTTGACGTGGAAAGAGTGTCAAAGTGTTATTAATGGATTCAAGGGTACAATTTATTGTTCTTTTGATAGTGTAGCAGAAGTTGGAAGGATATATTCTCAATTTTGTAAAGAGAAAACATTATGTTCAACGGTAAGATAATTGTAATATATATTATTTGTTGAAATTTTAATTGGATTCAAATATAATTAATATTGATATTTCTATATATAATTCAGATTTTCAATATGAATTGCCCAATTGTAATGAGAAGATGAAGTTATGGATTTCAAAGTCTAAGCCTAACATTGGTCAATGTTTTTATAAATGCGTTAATACGAAAGTAAGTAATTGAATTATTGTTTGTAGCAACGACAATCATATAAATTAACGTTAATCAATATTCAAATTGAAGGTCTTTTGTAGGTACTTGGTATTTGTGAAAGACATAAAAGTTTGTTTTTGTCATAAAATAAGTCAAACAAGTTATGTGCACTGGGGTAAAAGTCTGGTTCGAAAGATGTATTATTGTTCGCAAAGAGTAAGTATGTGTTAAAAATTATGTGCCTAATGCAAATATGTCATAAATCCTAATATTTGTGTTTATATCTTTATTTTGTACGTCTCATGTGATTTTATGGTTGGGTTGTCGGATGTAAGTACCAAAAAAAATGAAGACATTGTAATAGCCAGAAAAACAAATGTAACAATTATATTTATTGGAACTGTTTTTTTTTAATTTCATTCAGTCACCTGCCACTTTAATATTCGATTTGTAAGCTTTTCGTGTTCTTAAGGAAAAGTTAAAGTGCATAAATAGTTACGAAGGAATTTGGTTTGATGCCTGTGCTTCCTTTGTTACTGAAATTTCTATGCAATCCCTCTACAGTATGTTGACGAGTTATGCAAACGAATATTTTCACGTTTAATATTGTAGCCTCATTAGGCAT
Source organism: Erythroxylum minutifolium (assembly GCA_027123815.1). NCBI lineage: Eukaryota > Viridiplantae > Streptophyta > Magnoliopsida > Malpighiales > Erythroxylaceae > Erythroxylum > Erythroxylum minutifolium. The sequence goes on along the minus strand of JAOTJB010000208.1, from coordinate 746,061 downwards.
GCTGACATTTTGGAAAGAAAACCTGAATACTCAGTTTCTTAACATAAAACTGTTACACACAACATAAATTTGATATCTATAATACAATAAACCAAATGTTATGCAGAACAATACAATAATTAGTGAAAGAAACTGTCCTGCAATCCAGGCATAATGAAATAAAAACATAAAAGTATTGAATTTTTAGTGAAGAAAGTACAAAATACTAAAAACAAAATTACACTGGCATTGTTGCTATATGCTTCATATATTACAACTAAAATGAACGTTCTAAAATCATTCTTAAAGACATCTACATCTGTCCCTTCATCAGCTCCAGCTCCATACCTTCATTAGTCACGCCATCATTACATAAACAGTAACTAGCACCTTCAAAATAACGAAATAACAACTCTACAAGTTAAGATTTCCTACAAAAATAAACAAAAAGGTTGGGTATCAACACATCTAACGAGTACCAAGCAGGGCCGGTCCTGAAATTTTATAGGCCCGGGGCGAAAAAGAAAATGTGGGTCTCTCACTTTAATTAAAAAATTTTAAAAATAAATTAAAAATTTTTGTTTAATAAATTATATATGTATTTTAAAAAAAAGAAGTGGGCCCTGGGCAGGGGCCCAGCTCACCCCTGCCCAGGGCCGGGGCTGGTACCAAGTGATCCGACAGTACAACCAATCAGTAAATAATATTTCTTTTACAGGACACACATTATCTATTTCAAAATGACATTAATATTTCTATTTACAAACATTCATCAACAAATATTTCGTAAAACAATAAGCACATCATATAGACAAAGATGGAAGCAGTTTTTACTAACAAATACAAATTTGCAATAGTATAACTTGTATCAACAAACCTGTGTCAAAGTTAGTAGCAATATCTTGTTGGCAAAGTCATCCTGCAAAGAGAAGAGTTACTTGATATTAACAAGTATATATATAGGTTACCGGCATCAAATTTAACCATTTCTTGTAAATTCAAAAATCTATGATGTGGGACAAACCTGTAGATCTTTTGGCCCTTAATTTGATCCTCCTCCTAGCTGTAGTTGTATTGGCAATTGCACTTTGGGATGCTTGTTCAGTTGTTGAAATTGTTGGCATAAGAGAAAATCTCAATGTTTCAACTATAAAAGATTTGGTATTTGGACACCAATTGAAAGATTGCAGATCTAAAAAGGAACAAGTAAATATGGTAGAGTTGGTTGATGAAGAAATTTCTTTTTGAAAGTTGGTGAGAAGTGCACCAAGATGCATTTGGAGAGACTTGCTCCAATGATTGTAGGTTGGTGAGAAGGGCATCATCAAGATGATGAGAAGCGCATCAATTGGTGAAGAAAAGTGATTCACAGAATATTCTGAAGATGGAGAGAAGTGCTCCAGAAAATTTGAATTAAGAGAGAATATTGGAAATTAATTCAAAATTTTAGAGTTATTAAAATTCCTTTATAATAGGTTTTAGTTTCTTTTTAATCTTATCTTATAAGCTAGATTTATTGACTCAAATATCTATTTAAATTTTTGTATTTTATCTATATAAGGCAACCAAGTTTATTAATAAAATGACTTGAGTGCTTCTTATTCTTTTATCTTTATCATTTCTCGTCTTATATATGTTTTTTTTCTTTAAAATTCCAACACGGTATCAGAGCTATAGATCCTTGAGGGACTGTGAGATTGAGTGAATAATGGCTGCTAGCAATTCAGCTACTCTCCTACCCCTAAATAAAGTGCCTATATATAGGCTACAAAGAAACTAAAATGCAGAAAATCAAGGCATTATCAGCCCATAAAATCACCACAAAATCACTACATATAGAAAATATTATATCCTAACTAACTTATACTACTTTGACCACAACTTAATTAATTAACATAATTTTATTTTATTTTATTTTGAATCAATTTTCAACATACTCCCTTGATTCAAAATCTCATACTTGCAATTGTCTTGTTAGAGCACCCCCTCTCGAATGTCCATTGAAGCACTTTTCTTCAATTGTTGATGCACCTCCATCAATTCTAGCTATTGATTCACTTCTCATCAATTCAAATTATTGATGCACTTCTCACCAATTTCATGCCATAAACTTTCTTGGAGCACATCTCTCCAATTTGAAAAAAGAGTTTCTTCATCAACCAACTCCACCATATTTGCTTGTTCCTTTTTCAATATGCAATCTTTCTCTTCATGACCAAATTTCTCATAATGGCCATATTGAGGAATATTCCCTTTCTTTTTTGATGACGAAACCCTTGCTTGATAGGCTCCTTCTACCATCTTTTCACTTTCTTGGTCTCTCATTACCCTTCTTTGCTCTTAAGCTTGTAAAACATTAATCACTCATAGGTCCCTCAAGATCTTTGAGAAATCTGATATCATGTTGAAATTTTTGAGATGCAACTTTGCAACGTAACTCATTGTATTGAACTGAAAATAAAGTGCCAATATATAGGCTTTAAAGAAACTAAAATGCAGAAAATCAAGGCATTATCAGCCCATAAAATCACCAAAAAATCACTACATATAGAAAGTATTATATCCCAACTATCTTATACTACTTTGACCACAACTTAATTAATTAACATAATATTATTTTATTTTATTTTGAATAAATTTTCAACATACTCCCTTGATTCAAAATCTCATACTTGCAATTGTCTTATTAGAGCACCTCTCTCGAATGTCCATTAAAGCACTTCCCTTTAATTGTTGATGCACCTCTCATCAATTCTAACTATTGATGCACTTTTCATCAATTCAAATTATTGATGCACTTCTCATCAATTTCATGCCATAAACTTTCTTGGAGCACATCTCGCCAATTTCAAAAAAGATATTATTCTACTTGTGCCAAATTTGCATTCTCATTTTTGGAACCGCAATTTTTTTTAAAGTGCCCAAAATTTTCACAATTGACATATTGTGATTTTCCTTTATACCAACAATCTTTTTCTTCATGGCTATTTTTCTTACATACATAGCATGATGGAAATTTTTCTCTTCGTGATGTCCATAAAGACTTGGTCTTGGCAATAAAAGCTCCCTCGGTTGTTTTGTCATCACGAATTGCTTGAGACACAAGACCTATCAATCCCACGCTTCCACCTCCATAGATCAAATCAATCCTTCTTTCAACCAATTCTTTGCCCAATTCAACGTTAGCTTCCTAGTAGCTAGCTTTCTTGCCAGAAGTGCTACCACAGAACACATATAATCTATGAAATCTCGACTTCGATTCCTCCATATATTTCTTCTTTTTCAATAGCCGTCGACGATGATCGTATATAATAGTATATTATGAGAGTTGAGAAACAAAAACAAAGTGATGTCATTTTTTTTCTTTCTACTTTTCTCACATACCCAAAATCGAAAGGAGCTCTGATACCATGTTGAAATTTTGAACAAAAACGATAGGAAAAATGAGAAAGAAAGACTTATGTATTTTATCTATGTGATATTTCAATTTATTCTATCTGATTATGCCTTTATATAAGCTTACAGATAAATTAAAATCAAAGAAAATGTTCAATAAAACCAGATATTTTGGCCATAAAATCAGGAAACTATCCTACCAAAATCTGCAAGACTAAAACAACTTAAAGACTAATTCAAACTTTGAACCAACTTCAAACAGTTGTTGCGGTAATGTTGAGAGGTTGTAAAACTTAACATTGGCTCCCACCCATCTATAAAATATAAACAACCAATATGAATAATTACATATAATTAGTATAAATATGAATTTAAATGACTTATAATTACATATAAGTAGCATAAATATGAATTTAAATGACTTACTATAAAGTACATATTCCTAGTATCTTCCCAAATTGTTACTCTGTATCCTCTACTTACCTATAAAACAAAAAGAATAATAATGTTATATAAGTTAGAAAATTTGCTTAAATTGTATACTTAATATTGACTAAACATTCTCGTCTCTCTTCTTAATATAGAAGATGTAGTGTTTAATCTAGTAGAAACTGATTGTGTTGGTCTTTATACTGACCGCTACGAATACTGGATGAAGGGGCATCAGTTTTTCGTGGCCTTTCTCTTTTCCCCTGCATTATACACATTGAAGATTAACATAAAGTTAATAATACTAAATGAATAAGTAGACATTTGTTATACAAATAAAATAACTACCTTAACAATTCAGGTTGGCCTGGAGGTTAATTCTTATTTTTGCATCCTTTTATATTGTGACCAATTTCATGACAATGATGGCATCTCATAGTTACTCCAACTTTGCTCAATTTGTTGGGATTTCAAGGTTTTTCAATGTGATCCCATTTTCTTACCTTTTTGGTCTTCTAAGCATCTTCTTGATTAGTGGAGGTAAAATTGGCTGAAGATTTCCAGTGTTTGGCGAAAACTTAGGACCACTAATGGGTTCCATAGCATATTTGTAACTCTTCAAATAAGCATCACGCTTATAACATCCACTAACATAAGAATCGATATCCTCCCTCTAATAAGAAATACAAGCCATAACATGTTTACACGGAATCCCAGTTAAATCCCATAGTCTACATTGACAAGTTCATGCTTACAAGTTAATGATGCACTTGTCCGCAAAAACAGTGACTTTAAATTTCAAGTTCTCATTTGTCCAAGGCATACAATGTCTTGCATGCCATTGTGCTACCTCTATTTTCTTCCTCACTCTAGGATATACATCATTAGTGCACTTCTGCATCATATCCCTTTTTTCATGTATCCAAAGTCATTAAAGAAACTTGAATGTCTTCTAACATACTGATCAAGCTTTTGGTTCAAGCTTCACAAATGAATCCATTAAATGTCTTTGAAATATTATTATGTACTATTTCAAACTTCAATCTCATACTCATAAAGGCCTTCACAAATGTCTCTAGATTCCTAATTTTAAAATCCTTATAAGCCTTTACTGACAAACTCTTAAACTTCTCCATTACCCGATTGAAATCAACTTCTGTTGTGCAATTTACAGCTTTCCAAAATAAAGTCCTATATGTGTGCCCTTTATGACTAAACCAGTTTGCATACACATAACGATCACATTTTCTCTGTTCAACTTCTGGAAACAAATTCTTTATTCCTTCCACTAAACCCTATAAAAATAAATTGTTACATAAATGAATAAAGTGTTGATCACATAAAAAAATGAACATCTTATATATGGATATTTAAAGTTTACCTTCTGTTGATCTCTTACAAAAGCCCATGAATTTCCACTTATGTCAAGATCTTCGACAAGATTGCTCAAAAACCAATTCCACGGTTAGTAATTTTCTCCTTCAACTATAGCCCAACATATAGGAAACATCTTATTATTTCCGTCACAACTAACAGTAGACAATAATGCACTACCGAGGAAAGTCTTGAGAAAACATCCATATAGCTTAATAATCTTCTTGCATCCACCAAGAAAACCATACTTCAAAGCACTAAATCTCACATAAAATCTTTTGAACATTAATTTCCCTGCATATTCATCAAAATGAGTTTTAATAATAAACTTTCTATCTTTGCCAGCTCGTCTTAACTTATGATCGTAAGATCATAACTTTGTATAATGACCTTCCACTAATCTTCGAAGCATGCGAATTGCTTCCCACTTAGCCCTATAACATTGAATTTTAGTGACCTTTAGTGCATAATTTTGATTGAAGATCATCCATCATTTCACTAATTGACCAATTCAGATTCCTTCTAAACTGTGTATGAATTCATTCGCAATGCATTTTCGACTTGCTTGTTTATTCCTCTGCACTTTACTATAGTATGAGAGTTCTCTACTCTCTTCACAACAAATGTTTTCTCGTTACCAATCCAGCTAGCATACACACGAAACGGACATTGTGCATCATAAACGACTTCCATTCGTAGACCAGATCTTACCATTGAAACACTATACCCATTTGTAATTGCATACTTCCTTATAGCTTCCCTCAACTCCTTCTCGTCCTTGAACTTTATTCCAACTTCAAAGTTAAAATATGTCATTTCAACTTTTTGATTAAAACTAATTTATTTCTTCTATACTATCGATGCTTTATCATCATTAGGAGCTGGTGATTGAATTTCATCTATCACTGTCATCATAATCACTATTTCCACAATGCGAACTTTCTTATGCTCTTCCGGTATCTTTCAAATGATCACCAACTTCATTGAAATTCTTTCCATTACCACCAACACCATCGACAATATTGTCGAATTCAAAGCCACTTTGCAAAGCCTTTCCACACATCTTCTCATTTGTTCTAAAAAAAAACATATTCTTCATCATGAGTTCCAAAGAACTCCTCATTAACTAAATCATCACCATAATCACTATCCTGTATAACAGTCAAGTCCTCTTCTTCCTCCAATTCAACAGGAACAACCCCTCTTCTTGCTCGATTTCATCGTCTGATTCTAACTCCTCACCATCTGTCGCAGGATTCTCATAACCATGATCATAGTAAATTTCAATATTTTGACAATTAAATTCTTCCATTTTTTTAAGCATAGTCAATATATCCCCATCATGCTTTAAGCTTAACTCCATCAAGTTTCTAATGGACTCATGTGACATAAAGATTACTCTCTGTCCTTTTTCTTCGAAAATCCCTTTCAGAACTAGCATGCTTAGTTCATCAATACCCATACCTTTTTTTCTTTTAATCTTACCCCTAACATATTTATTTTCCTACCTTTCCAACACTCCACCATAATAAAATTCAAAATTTACTAACACCTACAAAGGGAAAGTGTGACTAAATACAAAATGATAAAGATTCTAACAAGAAAAAATAAGCAACAGCTAACAAATCTCAAATTACTAATTCATTTAGGATATCTTCTGCTATTATTTCACATGAAACAAAACATCCTAGATTATTGATGTATCAAGACTGTTGGCCCCGGGTCCCCGTACAAAGGTTAAAGTGACTACTCGTCACCATTTGATATATATGTTGGAAATATTGTGATGAAAATCATAATATTTAAGAAATTCGTGGTGGGATCGTACATAGGCGTAAAATTAACTCATTGAAGAAATGATTTTGCAATAAAGGAAAATTTATAGGAAAGGTATATGAAAATTTATCCATACCAAAATGTACCAAGAATAATGCTTTTTAGGTGCAAAAAGGATCGATAGAAATTGGGTTAAAATAAAAAGAAAGGTAAAAATTAAAAAATTAAAATATATATATATATATATATATATAAATCAGTCGGGTAACGATCGTTCTATGGAACGATCGTTACTTTGACGAAAAGTTTCCGAGTCACGATCGTACCATGGAACAATCGTGACTTTGATGAAAAATTTCCGAGTCACGATCGTGACTTTGACGAGTTTTCTGAGTGTCACGATCGTTCTGCGTAACGATCGTGACTTTCAACTAAAATACCCTTTCTTCTAAACAATATATCTTCCAATCCAGAAATCCAAAAATTACAAACTATATATCGTTGGAAATCTAAGAAAGAGACCTACAACTTTCATGAAGGAACATTTGCCTAATTCCGCCTGTATCAATACAGTTTAATCATTTAAACAAAGTATCCATTTCAGCCAAACTGACACTTTGCACCTAAACACAGCTACCTTCAAATGGTCATAACTTCTACATCTGGTATCCAAAAATTTCGATCTTTATAGCGATAGAAAGCTTAAAGGATAATCTACAACTTTCATGTAGACCACTAAGCCCAATTCTGCCTAGATCGGTACAGTTTCGCCATCAAAGTTTCAGACCGCATTTATACCCCATTACTTGTTTTTACTCATTATAACACAAACAATTCTCACCCAAATTTCAAAGAACCCGAACCAACATAACTTCCCTTACATACCAAACTCCTTTGCTACACAATAAAACACAACCAAACCATCATAACACCTCTCACCATTCAGCACACAACCAAGCTCATAGGATAAAAATTTAACATCCATATATAATTATCAATTCACAACCACAAAGAAGTACATACTGCATAAATTGTTCATAATGTCACAACAATATCTGAATCGCCAAAATACATACAGTACATAGTCGCAAAATACATGCTGTAATGTTCATGCAGACATGCTACTAAAATCATCTCAAAGTGTTCGACACTAACTTAGTTACAAAATCTGAACTTTCTTGGAGTTATGCCAAAAACTTTGCAAGGCTTCTAATGTTCTGCTGGTCCTTCACCTGAGGAGTGGAAAATTGTGGGGTGAGCCGAACAGCTCAGTGGATAATATACCTATAGTCGATGGTAATGAACTACACACCACACAATAATCATGCATAACACAACACATTCTCACAACATAAATGAGCTGTAAATTATTATCACTCACATTAATATTTAATATGTTCGGAAATGCAATGCACACACAATGGCTCGAGAGTTCCGTGGAACGAAACGGCGAAACCGAAGTTTACACCGTGAGACGAA
>JAOTJB010000208.1:706285-723288 GCA_027123815.1 Erythroxylum minutifolium | reverse complement strand
AAACCAAGAAAAAGATTTAGCTATTCATAATGAAATTGAACATAAAAGAAATAACAAAATATATTGTCTCCATCCCAGGTCCTTCCAGAAAATTCGAAAATATAAAAAAATACTACAGACAATAAAACTAACTATAGCTGCTGGAAAACAAGAAGAAAGACTGAACAAAACGTCAAAACTACTCCTAAAGTGGTTGCGTGAACAATAACTGTGATGCAAACACTGCAGAAAATACGAAAACAAGGGCTGCATAAATAGTACATGATAAACAAGAAGAAATAGTGCAAAAACGTCGACTATCTAAGTTAGACTATAACTGATGTAAAAAATAAAAGAAACACGCTGCAGAAAAGATGAACTAATCCTAAGGTGGCTGCTGAAATCCCTAGTAAAAAAACAATGCAGAAAATCCAGTCTCCTGTCCCATTTTTAAAGTCAGAAGAACAAAAGCTCCCGAATAAAAGACTCCTCCTAGGTCTCTATGAACAATGCCGTGAACAATAACACTTGTAACTGTTCACGTTTTTGTTCTTTTAATGTCTTTTTCTCTCTCTTTCCTTTCCTTCTCGTAATCTCTTGCAGATAATCGTTATCCCACTTCAAGTTGCAGTTCTCATTAATAAGGTAGAAGTCTAATCTTTAAAGTTTGTGAAAATTCTGGATTTAAACTTTGAAACAAAATCTGCAGAATCTTTCCCCTTCTTACACGTGGCCACGCCTAGTGACTACTTTACTGCCAGATTTGGAATTTCAGATTTTCTTCGTTTCTTTTTCATCTTTTTGATTTAATTTCATCTCTAAGATGTTGAAAATCATCTGCAAACAATTATAAGATAATTCCTTTAATTTTGAATAAAAAATTCAACACATTAAAAAGATTTAAGTACAAAATACGTGCAAATTGATGACTTTACAAATTCCCCCACACCAAACCTTTGCTCGCCCTCGAGCAAACATGTCAAACTACTACACTCAATCAGTTCATCCTTCACAAGATCAAGTGCACACAATCTATTAACTTGGACCAGTAAGACTTAAATTGCAACACATATCATAATCGCTTTTCACCAATGCAAATAAACGAAGTCAAAATAAGACATCTTTGTTCAAAAGCAAATATGAAATCAAAATGAATTCTTCTCACGAATTTTGCTCTTACACTCAAGTGTTTGAGGGCAAAGTGTCTCTCTCAAATCTCTCTCTAACATATTGCACTACCATAGGCTTGCAATTTTACCAGTTATCGTTCATTCAAATCGCATGAGCTAATAGATCATAAGGACTTTTTTCAAGGTTGTAATAGGGCTAGGTTCACAGGTGAAGTAAAAATGGCAAAGGGTTGATCACAAGCATTCACAAAGTACCAAGTAAAAGGGACACGCAAATTAAAATTCTGAGATAAAATAAATATGAATAAAAAGGACCACCACTACTCATTACTAACTAGTACCCCTATACTTTATTCTTCTCTTTTTTTCTTTTTCTGATTTTTTTCTTTTTCTTTTTTCTTTTCTTTTTCTGTTTTTTTAATTTAATTTTTTTTCGTTTTCTTTTTTAATAACGCTAAACACACGGAAAAACACATGAGTAGAAGCACCTATAACAGTATCTTCAAATAAAATACAAAATAAAAGTCTCAAATTACTCAATGCTTCATTTAACTTGTGATAGGGTAAGGCTAATGGGATTTTTGGGTTTTTAAATAAGGTGATTTATTGAAAAAAACAAGGATAAAGGCTTTAAAATGTTTACAAAGGGAAAATAAATAGGTGAGTCATTTTTAAGCTAAAGGGTTTAAAACAAGGAAGGCCTTAATCATTTCTATATCTCATGTAATCAAACAAATTCAAACCGGTTCTATGCAAGTTCTGAAGGCAACATAAATAGAGGAGCATCACACAATTCGAACAAATAGCATGACATAAAGGTGATATCATTTAGGCTCAAACTTCGCTCACAGGTTTAACTTAAGAATTCACTTCATTAGCCTTACCTCACTTCATAGGTTAAACTTTGCCCACAGTTTTAATTTCAGGTTTAACTTAAGAATTCACCAAAATAGCTTAAGTTGTTATATGATGCCAACTTAATTGTTTTATATATTCGCTAACACACATGACGGGCACATTTTCTATGTTCAACTTCTAGAAACAAATTCTTTAATGGTTCTACTAAACCCCGTAAAAACAAATGATAACGTAAATGAATAAAGTGTTGATCACATAAAGAAATGAACATCTTATATATGGATATTTAAAGTTTACCTTCTACTGATCACTTACAAAAGTCCATAAATTTTCACTTATGTCGAGATCTTCAGCAAGATTGCTCAAAAGTCAATTCCACGATTGGTAATTTTCTCTTTCAACTATAGCCCATCATATTGGAAACATCTTATTATTTCCGTCACGACCAACAGTAGACAATAATGCACCGCCAAGGAAAGTCTTGAGAAAACGTCCATCTAATTTAATAATCTTCTTGCATCCACTAAGAAAACCATAATTCAAAGCGCTAAATCCCACATAAAATCTTTTGAACATTGGTTTCCCATCATATTCGTCAAAATTAGTTTTAATAATAAACTTTCTATCTTTGCCAGCTCGTCTTAACTTATGGCTGTAAGACCATAACTTCGTATAATGACCTTCTACTAATCCTTGAAGCATGGTAATTGCTTCCCACTTAGCCCTATAACATTTAATTTTAGTGACCTTTAGTGAATATTTTGATTGAAGATCATCCATCATTTAACTAATTGGCCAATTCAGATTCCTCCTAAACTATTTATGATTTCATTCGCAATCCATTTTCAACTAGCTTGTGTATTCCTCTGCACTTTACTATAGTTATGAGAGTTTTCTACTCTTTTCGTAGAAAATGTTTTCTCGTTACCAATCCAGCTAACATACACACGAAATGAACATTATGCATCACAAACTGCTTCCATTCGTACACCAAATCTCGCCATTGAAACATTATACCCATTTGTAATTGCATACTTCCTTATAGCTTCCCTTAACTCCTTCTTGTCCTTGAACTTCATTCTAATTTCAAAGTTAAAATCTATCATTTCAACTTTTGGATTAAAACTTATGTATTTCTTCTTTACTATCGATGCTTCATTATCACTAAGAACTGGTGATTGAATTCCATCGTCACTGTCATCATAATCACTATTTCCACAATGTGAACTTCCTTCTGCTCTTCTAGTATCTTTCAAATGATCACCAACTTCGTTGAAATTTTTTCCATTACCACCAACACCATCGACAACATTGTTAAATTCAAAGCCACTTTGTAAAGCCTTTCCACACCTCTTCTCATTTGTTCTAGAAAAAACATATTCTTCATCATCAGTTCCAAAGAACTCCTCATCAACTAAATCATCACCATAATCACTATCTTGCATAATAGTGAAGTCCTCTTCTTCCTCCAATTCAACATGGAACAATCCCTCATCTTACTCCATTTCATCGTCCGATTCTGACTCCTCACCATCTATCGCATGATTCTCATAACCATGATCATAGTAAATTTTAATATTCTGACAATTCAATTCTTCCATTTTATTTAAGCATAGCCAACATGTCCCCGTCATACTTTAGGCTTAACTCCATCAAGTTTCTAATGGAGTCATGTGATATAGAGATTACTCTCTGTCCTTTTTCTTCAGAAATCCCTTTCAGAACTAGCATGCTTAGTTCATTAATACTCATATCCTTTTTTCTTTTAATTTTACCCCCAACATATTTATTTTCCTACTTTTTAACACTCCACTATAATAAAATTCAAAATTTACAAACATCTGCAAAGGGAATTCTAAGAAGAAAAAAATAAGCAACAACTAACAAATCTCAAATTGCTAATTCATTTAGGATATCTTTTGCTATTATTTTCACAAGAAACAAAACATCCTAGATTATTGATGTATCAAGACAGATTCCAAGGTTTTCCAACATCCAAAATTAGGATATATTCTAATTAATGTATGATATTCTGCATCTAGATATTCCTTTGTCAATTATTGTGGAATTATGAAGATTTTCCATATTCTGCCTTCTGATTATGATTCTTTCTTCAAGGCTATAGATTAATCAAATTCTTTGTTAATAAAATTAGAATGCTTACTATCAAACAAATATTAAGATAATTATCCCATCAAAATTCTGTTTAATATGAATTTGAGATTAGTAATTTAGCTATTGACCCAAAAAGTAGATCATTAAACAGCATCACAACTTGCAAAAAAAAATCCAATTAAGAAAGCACAGATGATTCACTTTTATCCCATTAACTAACATTTACAAGTACATTTATTTTAGGGCAAAGTGGTGTCTGAGATGTCCTTGACATCATATTATAGATGAGGAAATTTTTGTAATTCTGTTAATAGATGGATGTCTATCTCTAAAATATTCTAATAACTATGCTTAACTTTAACATATCTTCAATAACCTCTGGTATTCTAAAGTGCTTCTGGGTTCAGACATTCCATATAAGTAGGGATGTCAATGGGTCGAGCCAGTTCTGTGGCCACAGGCCGGGTCGTCCTTTATTTTTTGAATAAAAAACTTTCAAAATGTGGCCAATCATTTGTGGCCTGCCCAACCCGGGCCAAAAACAAATCGGGCCGACTTTGACAATCCTACATATGAGGATTCTGAACCGTAAATAACAAAAAATACTATGCAGGTTTTAAGCAAAAAAGTAACATATTTACAAATCTTCCACCTCTCTAGAATGCTAAGTAATCACAATTGAAAGCTATACAAATACACTAGGTTTGCTAAATTTTTGTACTAACAAATCAACATTCTAAATGAACGTTTGCTACATTTAGCACTAACAAGTTGCCTGACAAGATAGCAACCAATATACTACAAGAAATTAATAAGTACTCATTTGACAAAATAAAATTAAAAGCAATATAATATACAAGAAACCATGAAGCTTACATGTACACATAAAAACTTTATGCTAAACTTTGCTAAACTCTTCTGACATATAAAATTCACCCATAATTTCAGATAAGTAAAAGGCTAGTATGATTACATTAGAAAAATACAACCATTAACATCAAAATAATGCATCCACATTGCATAGAAAAAGGCTATTATGATTACTTCAAGATAATACATCCACATTTGTAGATGCAAGGAGCTTCAAGTACTACATCAGAATAATACAAACTGAAATGTTTGAACTGACTCGAGCACCAAAAACATACTTTTAGTAATTTCCTGAAGTTTTTTCAGAATATTTCATTACTTAGCAGCCTCACCTATTGAAAAGATCATAACTAAGTCATTCTGAGAATGTACCACTTAAAAAAAGAATATATCCACAGCTTACAAATAAGAAACTACACCAAAAAAATTGAGAGAAACAATGGTATTCAAGGTCATACAGTTATAGTCGAAGGTGATAAATTTGAATAAACCAAAATTTGAGTCCTACCTGTAAACAACCCAAACCCCAATCATATAAAAAAACCTTAGCCCCACATTGGAGTTCGAGTATCTTAAGACGATGAAAAAAATCCGTATAACCCAGATTCGAGGAAATGAAATAACATTGAAACTAAAATTCTAAAAAGAGAGAAAAGATCGAAATTGACCTGTTGTGAACGAGGGCGTGAGAGTGAGAGTGCATGAGAAGAAATTACGGATTTAAGTTTGAGAGAACGACAGTATGAGAGTGAGAGTGCATGAGAGAAGGCGAAATTAGGAATTTAAGGTGTGAAAGTGACGAAGGACATAGGCTGAAGCTATCTCCAAAATTCAAACGACGTCGTTTCAATTTTACTATGAACTAATCAGACAACCTCCTCTTAATGGCGCTGACGTGTCTGAGTAGTGGGAGTTTATTGACACGTAGCAGTGTCACGTCAACATAGATAACGGTGAGACTAACGTTAGGCTATAATTGAAAAAATTGAAAACTTGTGCATTTTATTGCTACCTGTTAAAGTTAAGGCTATAATTAAAAAATTAAAGAAAGTTTAGGCTTTTTTTGATAATTAACCCTAATTATAATTTTATTATTTTATTAGAATTTTTTATAATCCCTTATCAAATGTAAAAAACAATATCACAATTTAAAATTTTATTTTAAAGTACTGTTTTTAATAGAATGGACGATATGAATCTTTAAAATGAATCATCAATTGCGTCTAGGATTTTTTTAATTATTTCTGAATATTTATTACTTTAAGTCATTTTCTGAATGTCTTCGTCCGAGCTGTGTCACTCCCCTGGTATTTTTAACTTTGCAATCTCCAACAACATGATATGAACTAATTGACCTTCTAGTGATTGGATTTTTATATGATAAGCCTAAATGCTTCATGTTAGCCGACGGTTTAAGATTTTTGTGCTATAGTATGAGTAGTATCGACAACTCTCTCACTCCTGCTTGCATCTTCTCGATAATTTTTCAGGTTCTTATTTCTTTTCCTCTCCAGAATCTGATATATAAAAAATTGTCTACGGAATCATTAGTAATGCCATATTTGTGATAATTGGCTTCTTTAATCTCTCCATGACAGCAATAGGATTGAAATAAATCAAGTAATGTAAAAATTAAAATATATAAACAGTAAATAAAAGGACTCAAAAAGTTGTAGGTCAAATTTATTTGTTTGAATATTCAGTAGGAATACCGTTAATTCTGATTGAGGTTAAATAGGTCACTTCCTAGAGTAAATAATACTGTTGGGTCACTTGCTTCATGCAAACTTCAAATTCTTGTCTAGGAATTTAAATGATGGGCCCCCTTTTGGGACAAATAATGTTAATATCTTCTTTAGCTCTGATACTATGTTAAATTTGCAATGGACCTACAAGCTCACACAAGGAAGAAAGTGAGACCACACATATACCCAAGTGAGGTTTCATCATAAAATTAATTGATAATAAATGGAGTAACCCACCATGTTTATATGTTAGTCTTTTTTTCTCTCTTTCTTTTACGTGGGACATTCACATGTAGGTATTCTCAAAACATCACGAGTTCAAATCAATTTTATTAAATTTATGGTAATATGTCATTTAATAATAAATCCAATCACTCAGAATTTTATTATTGGATTAAAGCTAACGTACTCACTAAAATAATATTCTTAATAATTTTTACAACTAGAAATCTTATAAATAACTCTTTTTTATTTAGAAACTCTTTTAGATCTAAATTTTCGAAATTTTAATTGTAATCCACTTAAATCATCATACTGCAAACTCTTCACCTGAAACAACAAATACTAATAAAAGGAAAAAAATTAATGAAAGTAAAATTATGTTACTATTTTATATGAACAAATCCTTAATCAAATATGAGTCTCTATCAATCAAGTGGCATATGTCTTATTCTAGCATCGAATATTAGTTAACGACAAATGTAAGATATTGGTCTCGACCAATTGAATAGTGTATGGCCATTCTGGCATAGTATTGGTCCCATGCAGTCACCACACTACACACATCTAACAAGTCTTCACCATATTTCAACGCACATTAAAGTAAAGTTACAATTCACATATATTGGCATAACTATATGTTACCAATCACTCTCCTCGTACATACTAGCTAGATAAAATAAAAAAAAAACATTGGCCCGTGTCGATTCGACCTGAAAAACAATTGACCCGGATGAACATGAGGAAAGGCCCAGTCCAATTTATCCTTTGTCTTCCCCGTCCTTCCGATAAATAGCCCCGAACAAACTCGAAATAACGAAATTGGGCTTACCCCAGACCAAAAAACACAGACTTAACCCGACTCGAGCAAAACAAATCTGATTTGAGTCAACTTGAACTGACCCAACCTGACTTGAGTTTACCCCTAATCCAATCCAATATAGAATTAGGTACCAGAGAAGCCGAAAAAATCAGAAGAAGAAAACTGGATGCATCCGACAGCCAGTCCCTCGGAGATCATCAATCCTGTCGTCTTGGTTTCGAAACCAGCACGACTGCTAACTGAAAAGCGCACTACGAAGCTTTAACTTGTCGTACATGAATTTGGCATGACCTATGTTTTCACAGGCAAAGGTTACGCCAGCGAGTTTCAGGCATAACCTGAGTCCGTAACCTGAGAGATACATGGTTAGGGCCCGTGTCCAAGGCCTGAACAATTGGGTTTGGATACGCATTTGCCAACTTATTTGTTCTGAAATTGTAACGGTAATCATTACCGTATTATTTCCCAAAATCTGCATCAAAAATTAAATTAATAAAATAAAAAATTTAAGGTTTAAAATTTTAATTGAATTATTATAAAATAAATTGATAAAACAAAAAATTTAAGGTTTAAAAATTTAGTCGAATTGTTAGAAAATTGACATACAGTGAAGATTAAACAAAATTGTAAATTTTGGATTAAAATTGAAGAAGAAAATTATTCTTAATTATTGAAAAAATGAAATTTAATTAAAAAATTATTAAATAAATTTAACTTATTTTAGTTTTTATGAAAAGTAATGGATTAATTTGTAAAAAGGATTATTGAAGTAAACCAAACTAAAGACTTAGTCGATGCAAGTTTTTTACAGATGAATCGATCGAATTTATTTAGCTTTTTAATCCTTGAGAATAGCGTGATCAATTATTTTTAATATTTTAAAAATCAGACCGAAGATTAAATTGGTAAGATAAAATTTTTTAGGTTCAAAAGTTAAATTGATATTAATTTGTCATAAAAATTAGTATATAATGAATATTGAATAAAATTAAAGAATTTGAAATAAAATTGAAGAAGGTGATTTCATCAAAAAATTTAAAGTTTAATAAAAAATAAAACTATTAAATAAAAAATAACTGATTTATTCTAATTATAAAAGCATGATAATTTATAAAAATTAATCGATTAATTAATAAAAAGGTCATTAAAATAAACCAAACTGAAAAGTTGAACGATTCAAAATTTTTACTATTAATTCATCAAAACCAATTTAGTTTTTCCATTTATTTTTTCTCTATTATAAAGTGTCTTTTGAATTGCACTCAGATAAATTGTTATCGTAATTTATTATTATTATAATCGAAATTGCATTTCTTGTAATTGAATTAATAATTGAATATCATCTAAAATTATAGTGATAACAATGGACTAAAAAAAGAGACTATTGTTCCATAATAAACCAAATTTTTACTTTGATGAACAAAGAAACAAACGGAGATATTAAGCCATCGTTGAACATTTATTGAACTTAAATGGCCTTGGAAGGCAATGGGACACGGTTGCGATATTCAGCAAGAGCCCACAAGGGGTAGATGTTTCTGTATGCTGCGTAGTGTAACATACAGTTCTTCATGAACACACCAGTGATTTCCTGTCAAAGATACCAAACATGTCACTCTGTTAATGATATGTTCTTCCAATTAATCAGGAAACAAGAGCTTTCTATCCAAAAGGGCTTGTCCGAACCCGAGTCTGAATCCGAGTTCGAAGTCAACAATAGGAAAACACAAAAATTTGTTTCAAGTTTAAGTTGATTTGACTTTTAAATTCGAGTTTGTGGGATCAGTTAGATCTAATCTAAGCTAATTTAGCCAAATTGATGTTGTTTCAATCAATACTTATTGACTAAAACAAGTTATTTTGGCTAAATTAGCTTGGATTAGATCTAACTGATCTCACAAACTCGAACTTAAAGACTGAAACTAGTCATTTTGGCCAATTTTTAATCCGATCAAACTTTAGGTCATTCATAACTAGATTGACAGGAACTTTTAGTCAGGCTCCAGGGGCTTATCCTGAACCTGCTAACCCAAACTCGACCAGAACTGATTGGAACCCAAATTTACTTTCCTGAAACCCGATCAGACGTGGATTTTTTGAGCCACTGCAAAAAGAGTAGTATCCGAATCCTAGCCCGGGCCATTACCAAACCTTAACTTATCTACTTTACCACACCTTAACTTATCTACTTGATTCAAACTCGATGATTCTCAAAACTAAATCAAACTTTTAGGTCAGTTCATTGTCATCTTGAACCTGCTCGTTCAAACTCTTATTGAACTCTTTATTTTTCCTGATATCTGATCGAATTTTTTGAGTCAGGTTAGGAACTTAGTAAAAAATTATCCTGTTCCCGACCCGGACTATTGCCAAACCTGAACTTTACTTGCTTCAAACTCAATGATTCTCAGAATGAATCGTTGTCATTTTACCTGCTGAGGGAAATCACCATCTTCCAACTGTGAATTGATCAACAGCTTCGCTGCACGGTGAAGAGGAGTAGGGTCTCTATCCATCTGTTTCAGTTTAGAAACACAGAAAAAAGAGAATATTATACACATACCAAACCCTGATTAATCTCTCCTCTAAATCAGGATCACCATTGTTAAGAATACTGACCTGTCCTGCTTGAATCAGACCCATCATAGCCCATGCAGTGTGAACCAAATTGGATCTGTTCCCTTCAAGAGGTACATATTTCTGTAATTAAAAACCATTGTAAAGTTAGTACAATATGGTTTTCAAGAATGACTGACAGGTTTTTGTCCTTTTTCATAGAGAGATCGACCTTCTCAGGACATGAAAGATAGCTCTCTCCCCAACCTCCATTATCTTTTTGTATCCTGAGAAGAAACTTAACAGCTTTACGCATAGCTTCACAGTTATTGTAACACTTGCCAGCAGCTGCTAGTCCTCCAATAGCAAACCACGTACCATAGGTGAAACAGACTCCCCAATTTCCATACCTGCAGGTAAGAATCCATTTTCTGATAAAGGAAAGCTGAGGAATTTCATGATTGAATAAACAAGCACGTTTCAGGAATTGGAGAACGTACCATCCACCCTCTGGAGTTTGAATGCTTTCAAGATACTCTACTGCATTGGCAATGAAATGTTCAATCTCCTTCCTCCTGTGCCCTGGATATAGCTTCTTGAACATAACTAAGGCATGGATTGCTGAGGAAGTGCATTCCACATATTCATGCTCAATGACAATGTCAGCGAAGAACTCTGTTGGGTTCAGCAGCTGAAGAAACAAAGATTTTGGAAATCAGTAGTCTTTAGAGAGAAATAATAGTGTTTTAAAAATTTTGGAAATCAGTAGTCTTTAGAGAGAAATAATTGTGCATAAGTTCATACCTCCAACCAATCTTGAGTTCCTGCTGGCTCCCAAGCTGCTAAACCTCCATTTTTGCTCTGTGGTAGGCTCAAAAAAAAGACAAAAACGATTAGAAAGGGTTCTTTCCACATTTTGTGCATTTAAGACACATATCAGCCCGTAAGTTCGTTGTTACCTGTAGGGAAAGGAGGCAATTGACGGTATCAAACAACCGTTCCGGCTTCATGTGCTCGCCAAAAATTTCTGGTGGCATTCTTGAGAAAAGCAGGCAACACTGAGAAAGGAATGAGCATATGATGAGATAGCTCAACAGCATAAGCTTGGTGTTTAGTCATATTGTGGAACACAATCTGATACCTTGAGTCCTTCTGCAGTACAATCAGAGACTTGCCATCCATGATCTTGATCAGAAAAAGTCCAGGCTCCTTTAGATATGTGCCTATACATGCTCTTGAAGTCACCGGAGGGATTGTCCTTTACCTGCAAAAAATTGATCAATCAGGTTAGCTATATTGAAGTAGAAATGAAGATCACAACAGTGGTTGATGAGAAGGGAAATGAATGAGAAACCTGAGATTTCTTTATGAAGTCATGTCCCCTCTTAAGCACATCAGTGATTTCATCATTCATATTACTAGCCAGCAAGGCCTGAATAGCAAAACCAGTATCCCACTGTTGGCTGCCAAAGCTCTGCAAAAACATGATATCAGATGCACAAATGGTATCAGACCGAAACGTCAGCTAGTACGATGTTCGAACAGGACAATGAAAGGTGAGTGACGCATTGAAACCCAAATTCAAAATTATAGTGTCACTAAAAATGGCATGAAGGAGCAATTCAAACCTGCATTTTCATTCCATCTTCTGCAACCCACAGATAGTCTGGAATTCTGGCAAGATGTTTCTTGAAGTAACTTCCATTCGGATCTTCGACCCAGCAAGCAAGCATACACAAAACCTGTGAACATTCAAGTGGTTTAACTGGAATTATACATCATTGAAGAACACTATAATCCTTATATCTACACAAAAAACACATTTACCTTCTCCACACATCCGATTGTAATGTATCTGCTATTCTCATCTTCATAGTGTATGTGCTTCATTGTCACTTCAAGTGCCTTCTTTCTTACTAACTTGTTAAAGGGCCAACGAGTGAGAAGAGGCTCGGTGAGTACATAGAGAGTATCCCAGATCAGGTCTTGAATCAATGGATGTGGGTAGTAGATATCCTCCTGTGATGAGAATTATAAAAGAGTTGATTTTAGTTCATCTGCAGAGAATTTTATCCAAGAACACTGGAGTGAGTCAATCACATTCAACTCACTGGAGCACATTGATGTCTTGTGCTCTTCCAATTAATCCGATTATATGGTTCAGTGAAGAGCTCTTCTCTCAGTTGCAGAATGAGAGGTGTGATGGGGCCAACAAAACGTTTCCCGTATAAATATGACATTGGCATGTAAACCATCCGGCAGTAGCACCACATTTTTGCTGTATTCAAGTCAGAAAATAAAACAAGAACATTATAGACTAAACACCTGAATAAAAATCTTAAACCTGATGGGATTTAGGCTTTTTTATCTAGATCAAAACTCGATCATCAAGCTTCAGATTAGACCTGAGCTTTTATGAGGCCTGGAACCTTATCCGGTCTATTGCCAACCCCTAGACATCTGATACACACAAGACAATCATGTTCACTTCAGGATATATTAAGCTAGGCTAACCTGGATGCATAGGAAGGAATGAAGGAAGAATCCAAAATTCCGGAGGCATTGGATTGCTACCAGACCACTCATACACACCAAGTATCTGCAAAAACAGCAGAAAAAAGAAAATGCAGATTATGAGTGTTACCATCAAACATCAACACTAATCTGATAAACTAAAAATCATATCAGAATAATTACCGAAAGCCAAGTTTTGCCCCATGATGGTATGTGTGTGACACTACCATGGTCATGAATCCACTTCCTTGCTCTTGCACAAGCATTGTCCTGACCACCATCAGGTCCTTCACCTAAAATTCGCATGCAAATGTAGCTGAGAGCTGTACAGAACATAGTGCTATGACCCTCAATATGCAGTCCCCAACCACCATCTTCATTCTTCATTACCAAAAATGTTCAAAACTTAGGTTAGCAAACCAAAACAAGGCTTAACTAGTAGGACACTCATTTTACCAATCTTCAGTTTCCAGGAACAAAGTTTCAGAACTAGTACCTGATGATAGTAGATGTATCGAAGGATTTCCTTACGATGCTCTGCAGGGAATACAGTGTCAAGATGTCCTGTAATGTACATGCACATGACCTGCATTTTCACCAAGTTGTGATCTCATGAATAGTTACATTCTAGTTGTGTTTTTATTAAAAAAAAATTTAGTAGTAAGATTTACATGGATCAATCTTTTTTTTATAAACTATCAGTAATCATCTTATCCAAAACAATTATATTAATATAATCTCGTTTAGATGAAAATTTTCATATTTGATAGTAACGATTACCGAAACCGACCGACTAGCGGCTATCTAATCGGTCCGCTAAAGAAAATGTCTCACCAAAGGAGGAAGGAAGAACAAGGGTCCAGCATTTTCAGCAGGCCAGTGGCCATCACTAGCTTGCAGAGCTGAGAAGAAGTGGACAGCTCTCCTCAACGCAGCTGTGGCCTTTTCATATGTGATTTCTTCACCGTTCTCAACCCTCACTGGTGGTATTGTCTGCTTGAAATTTTTCTCCCTCAGAAACTGCAAATTTTTGGTTCAAAAAGCAAGAGAAGATTGATTTTAACAAGTGAAAATAATCAATTAAAATGTGTATATTGAATCATAGTTTGTCTTATTTCTCTTCTTCTAAACATAATTAAACACTCAAAGAAAACTTTCTTTCAGAGTTCACATATTTTAACATAGTTCGTAAGTTACTTTTCTATAAATTTAGGTGATGGAATCCATATATGTAACAAAATAATTGGTTGCAATATAGAAATTTTGCAATTTTGGAGTTCAGTTATAATAGTGTTATTCATATGAGATATTTTGAATAAAAATTTAATAAAATTATGAATATTCTTAACAAACGTAGTTTTGTTTTACTTAAGATTTTTTAGGAACTTATGGAAGCATATTAGATATGAAAACAAAAATCAAGAGAATTGGGATAGTGGTGGGGTGTTTTGAAAAGGAACCTACGAAGGAAATTGGCTTCTTGTGTAGGGTTCAAAACAGAAACAAGCAAATTGATATAGTACTTGCACCGAGATGACACACAACACATTCTCGTAAAAAACAAAGAGAGTTAAGGGATATGTCCCATTGCCACACACTTTCCTTTCAATATTATTATTTGTTCTTTTCTTCATCATAAAAGAGGAAACACCGTCTTGTACTTTTTCTCTTAAAGTCGTCATTATCATTATCATCTAATTCAAATCGAGCAAATGGTTTCTCACCTTTCTTTTTTCACATTTATGGTATTCTCTAATGCCTTGCCTGATTTTTTCTAAATAGAATTGCAATTACATAAGAGAAACAAAGATTAATGTGGCACGAAACTGGCTTTCTATGGCTAAGTTACATCGTTTTTTAGGGAATAATTCATATGTAATGAACATATGAAGATAAGGTAGATGGTAATTAATCATTTGGCAGCTTTTCTCATCTGGGTTTTGGCTTTTTTTTGGTTTTGGAGAAGTTTTAGTTAATTTTCAAGTCTGTTGGGGTTCAATGTTTTTAGTATGTTGAAAGGGAGGTCCACTCCTATTATAAATTTATAATTTAATGGATTCTATTGAATAAAAAATAGACTTATAAAGTTTAGAGACTTGGAAATTCTCTATGGCTACAAGACAATGCTTTCAGTGCTAATGAAAAGCTAGTCTCAACTTTTATGCTTTATGTCGTGGCCCATCTAGTTTCTTATAATATTACACTATTAATAAATAACCAATCATATATAGATATTAGGAATAAAGCAATATGCTTTATGTCATGGCCCATCTAGTTTCTTATAAGAATATACTTCTAACAAATAATCAATTGTAGATATTAGGAAGAGAAAAAAAAAGAAAAAGAGAAATTACCCTTGTATTACATTTTTCGTGAAATTTTAATATATTTTTTTCTCAGGCAATTAGTTTATTAAAATAAAATGGGTGAAATATTATTTTGCCGAATTTTCATGAGAAAGTGCATGGTTAGATATAAGTAGAAGTCTCTTTCAACCAATATATAATTAAGCACATTTTGTAATATATAGTACTTGTATATCCAAGCAAACAATAACTTTTACCTTACCTAGAGTAGAAAAAGAAGATTACACTCTTCTAACATTAACTTTTCTTAGTTTCCTTAATTAATATGTTATGAAATTGATTATCTAACATCCATGTAATTCGTTCTTAATTTTATATAATTTCTACAATATGTTTTTATTATAAAAATGAATAGGAATTAAGAATATCCAAAAGAAAAATAAAATTTTGAGAAATATATGTAATATTTTTTATTAAATGAATGAAAATGGTAAAATATAAGATAAAATTTTACATTTTCAAAGTTTTGTAGAATATTTAGACTAATATTAAATTTGCAAGGCTTGTGAATAGTTAGTCAAAAATCAAACTATTCATGTTGTAAAGCTTTTCTCAATTTTGTCCATACTTATAGCTTTCTTGCTTGCTGGAACTTCGTTACTTGTAAAAAATTTGTGACTGGTGATCATTGAATTCCTACCCTGATGATCCAACCCGATGAATGTGTGAATGAAAGAACTTAAATCATATACTGTCATGAGTATACCTGGAAACGCCATAGAAGGTCACCACAAGGCTTCACCTCATACCGATTCTTGTAGAAATTCTGTCGAGCTTCTTCAACCTCAGCTCGTTCTTCAGGAGTTCCAGCTTGAGGATCGAACTCCCATGTCTGCCTTCCCACATAGTTGTTTGTACTATACAGATACGGGTCATTGCCACCCTCTGCAATCTTAAGCCTCCACATGTTTCAAGTCCTAATAACGATCACTTCCTTACAAAACCTGTAATGGTCAGTGAGTTGTTTGATCCGAGATTGTCGAGACAGAAAGATTTAACATCAGAAAATGAAAAGAATGGTTATGCTATACATGTACGTACCTCTTCTTGAGGTTGACAGTTCTTTAAGGCTAACTTTATATAACGAAGATTATGCAAGTTTTAAGGTAAGAGACGGCAAAATTCTATAGTGATGAATAAGAGTTTCAGCTTTTCGACAGAATATTTAGGTAATACATGAAGCCAAGAAGATAAGAGCTCCAACAAGAAAATGAAGGAAGAAGGGGGTGAAATAGAGAAAAGGGTTGAGAAGGGAATGCGAAGAGACAAGGTGATGATGTTGAGTTATATATAGATAGCATTCTCATCCACCGTTTATATAAGCTTTGGATGCACTCACAATGCAATATAATGGTAAGTGAGTTAATTATAGACCCAATAATAAATAAAATTAAGGAATCGAATTATAAAATTATTTTTAAAAATTAATTATTTCTATGTTAATCCAAAAATAAACTTGATTTTGTGAGAAAATATTTTAATAAAAGTTAATTTTTTATTTAATTATTTTCTTTCTTCTACAAATTAATTGTAAAAATAGATTGATTTTTTTTAAAAAAAATATTCATATATTATTATAATATCACTAGCCAGTGCTTTGGCTTGATTGTGACGTCTTAGAAATTGGGAGGAAAGAGGCTGAGATCTTCCAAGAACTCATACCAGTCTAAGCAATACATTGAAAAAGGTAGTCTTGGTCCCAGAATTAGACCGTGTCAGCTCATTGAATAAAACTTAGATATAAATAGACATCTGCAATAATCTTAAGTTAATCTCAAGAAAAATTCAAGAGGTTTTGTTAATATATAACAAAATAAAGATTCCTCCT
>JAOTJB010000208.1:678207-693613 GCA_027123815.1 Erythroxylum minutifolium | reverse complement strand
ATTCTAGCCTAAACTTAAAAAAGTGATAATAAAATGCTCAAGTTTTCTATTTTTTTCAATTACAGCCCAACATTATTATCTCTATTAAATTTGCTGACGTTGTTTGCCACGTGTTCTAGAATGTCATTTAGCCACATAATTAAAATGACGTCGTTGTTTAATAATAGCCTAAATTATATTACGCAGCTTCGACGACCTCATGCTTTGATTTCAGTTTTTCCCTTCGTTTTAAGTTTATTCTCTTGATGCTCTCACTTTTCGATTTTCATATTACTCAGCCCTAACACTCTCACACTAAGGATATCAGGAGAATGAATAAAAAACGAAAACCTTACTAGTGCAACATGTTGCAATATGAGAATAGCTTGGAGCATTGGATGAACAAACAAAAAACAAAAGGATGGGGGCGTAGAGAGAACAAATAGATAAGGAAGAACTAAAGCTGCGTAAACTGATCTAGGAATTTCATTTTTAACAACGACGCTATTTTATTAATAACTTAACATAGACACTAACGTTAGACTAGAATTAAAAAAAATTAAAAGTTCAAACATTTTATTAGTACCTTTGGAGGTTTAGGCTAGAATTGAAAAATAATTAAAAAATTGAATATTTTATTGTCACTTTTTTATGTTCGGGCTATAAATGAAAAATTGAGCAAAGCTTGAGATTTGTTTTTGTAATTAACCCTAATTTAAATTGAAAATTTGTTAATTTAACTTCCTCCGTCAAATCAATGGCCTTTGCCTTTTAATCTTCTGATTCAAATCATAATTATCTTCTTTTAAATACATACTAAATAAATTATTATTTGTACTTAAATTTGATTAGTAGTAATGATAACTTCGGTTTAAATTGAAAAATTATCTTGCTATACACTTATTTTTGTATCTTAATTTCAAGTTCTAGGAAGTGTTAACACCATTTTCAATTGTGTTAGGACACACATAGGCACAGGATTTAGTAGCAATATGTAGTTATTCTCCTACGTATAGATACTGTAGAATACAAAATCATCACACCCATGTCCTATGCAAGTAAATATTTTAAAGTTAGGAAAGCTATGGGCACGAAGGAGACAAGATAAAGTATTATTAAACAAAAGGCCATAATGGGATTAGCATGTAATTTGCCTAAGAAGAAGATAAGCACTAATTACTCTCAATTAAGTGAATTACAATTTCATTCATAGTGATTCAACTTTTAGACTCTAGAGGTAACTTCACCGTTTAAATCACTTATGAGACTTCATGTTTTATATAATGGAGTTTGGCATGTAGTTTAGACTGCCTACCAATGCACGTAATCAAGGAGAAAGGAAAAAAAAAAACTCAAATAATATTTAATACAAGATTAAATAATTAAAATGTCAACTCTAATTGTATATATATGGACAAAGAGACAATGGAAAGATATCAAACTTGACTTAATTTGCATTCTAAGATTTGGAAAAAATGTATATAAATCACTAGAAACCAAAAAAATACACCTACCCTTTAGTAGAATAAGAACTTCTGCACTAGCTGCTTAAGATCAAAATCCTCTCGTCTTGACATTATATCCTTTAATTAGGCTTAATCCACCATTATTTTAATTATTAGTTAGATATACATACAAGGCGGTGAGAGGGACATTTTTAGATACATGTATATGATGTCCAGCCAGTTACTTACCTGGAATACATTTAACAGCTTTCCTTTTCAAAGCAATTTTTTTTACAAAAAATATGTTATTAAAAAAAGGAAAATATACACATATAATTTTTGTAAGGGAAAATTTGCAATCACTTGCTAAAGGATATATATATATATATATATGTATATCTTGTAAAATCTCAAAAGTAATAAGTATTTTGATAAATTATTGATTCATAATTAATTATATATTTAAATAAGTTAATTAAAAGATATATACATTTCAAGTAGTTAAAAAAACTTTAGAAAATTTTCCTAATCTCTAAAAATTTTAAAAGAACTCTTTCTAGTTTTTCAGTTTTAAAAATTTATTCTATTTTATTTTGATTAAAAATAATGATAAAATACATATAACAAATATAATATCATATATGGACCAATCAAATATTGTTTATATGATGATTTAATTCAACTCTTCAACTCGAACTGAACTAATTAAATTTAAATCAAACTAATAGTTTATTACGATGATCTTAAATTGTTAATTTAATTAGCCTCGGTCTAGTTTAAGAGTTGAGTTGGGTTACCATGTTAGCAACATTTGATTAATTCATGTATGATATTCATACCGCATATGTTTTTTCATTTTTTTAATTGAAATTGAAGAGATATGGTTATTCTTAAAAATTATAAATTAGAAAGAGTTCAAAGAATTTTTTAAAGATTTATTAAACTTCACCAAAAATTTATGTCTTTTACCTTTTTAAATAAATTATTTGATGAATTAAATAATTTATTGGATGAGTTCTTAAAGAGCTTGAAGGACTCAATTCAGAGACTCAAGCCTCTTAACTTCTAATAAAAGAGGCAATTTAAGGGGTGCTTTAGAGGGAAGAAGAAATATATTGAACAGTGGTTTTAAGCTGCTTCATGATCAAGGGGTCAGTAATTTGTATGTTCATTGCTCATAAACTGATCATATTTTTGCATAAATATAATGTAGAGCGCACTAAAATTCACATATCTAGCAAAAAAAAAGATATTTTTATTCGAGGGCAATCATTACAAAAATTTTCCCAAGAGTTACTTTATTTAATGTTTTAAAAATCAAACCGAAAATTAAATTAATAAGACAGAATTTGAGATTTAAAAGATTCGTTAAAAAAATTTTTACACAGATATTTTTACTCGAGGGCAATCTTTAAAAAATTTCCCCAAGAGTTTTAACTTATTTTATCTAATTTTTTAAAAATCAAATCGAAAATTAAATTAGTAAGACAAGGAATTTAAGATTTAAAAGATTCAACAGATATTATTACACCGTCATAAAATTAATTAAATATGGAATAAAATTAAAAATTTTGAAATAAGATTGAATGAGAATGTCTCTAATTTATCATTTAATTTAAAAGAAAATTTATTAAATGAAAATTAATTATTGTATTTTAATTTATAAAAATAAACTAATTAATTAATAAACCGATCGATTTATAATTACAAGTATTATTAAAATAAATCAAAATAGATCAAAGTTTTTAGGATTAAATCATCCAACTGATTCGAATTTTTAACCATAGGATTTGTTGGTTTCTTGGCCAAGATTTTAATCAATATATACTACGAACTTTTTTTTTGAGAAAGAATATTATGCAATTTTTTTTTTGAGAAACAAAATCATGCAACTTTCTAAGAGCCAAAGTTGGTATTTAAAAGGGAATACATTTCTAAGAGCCAAAGTCGATTGAAGTGTACAAAAGGGTCATCTTCAATGAGAATTCAGAATTTTCAGTGACAAATTTTGATCTTTTCAATACTCTATTAAGTCATTTGCACCAATCGATAATTACATGTATGGAACCAAATGTCTGATTGTTTTTTTCTTTTTTCTACAATTACATTGATGGATTATGATTTAATAGTTTACATGAATGATGATGACAAAGACTGAAAAAAATTCATAAAAAATTATTTTTAAAAAATCAGATCCAGTTCAGAGAAAATTAAACCAAAATGGCCATGGCTTCTGAAGTTTTATCAATTTGACAGCTCAAGGGATTCATACCTACTTCTCTTTTTCCTGCAAAAGAAGACTAAAGTAACAGTACTTAATGGGGAAACTATGAATCAAAGTTACATAACTCAGGTACTCCATAGTATCATGCAACAGGTCCCAGAAGGAACTCAGGCAACTTCACTTCCTTGTCATCAAATTCATCCCAGGTCACCACCTCTCAACAGCGAATTTTATAATTGAAAGAGTCAAGAAATGAAACTAAGCTAACAATACTGATTATAGCAGAGACAATCCAGCATGGTAGAGGAAGTGAACAAAAAGATTCTTGAACTCTTTGGCATGTTACAAGAAAATCCCATTTGAACACTATAGATTCACTCTTCTGCATAATTTACAGCAGTAAAATGACTGAATGAACATAAACGCTATGGCAGTGCGAATAGATATCTCAGCATCGCTAAGGAAAAACAACAGCATGAAAAGCAAAAGAACCAGAAGTAATTACATAGAGAATAATATCAGCAGCTTAAAAAAAAAAGTGATAATGTATTGTTGAACAAGAAAAGTCACCAATACGGTATTGATTAGACATGTAAATTCTGCAACTGGAACTCGCATAAAAGGTAAGTTGGCGTAGTAAATTCTACAAAGGCCTACCTCCAGCATGAAGGATGGGAGTTTTCCAAACTGTGAGAAGCACTTCCTTATATTGGATTTAGCAAGTCATCCCTTCTGTGCTTTGAAGCTAAACCAATAATGGAGAATGTAACTGGTAAGCCTGCTATAACTCCGAGATTGAGAAATTGCTTACCGTTTGCAAACCTGTCATACTAGACAGAAAAAAGCTCCTGAGATGCACAAAAGAGTATCCTCACCATAGAGAGAACGTCGGGGAGACAATGATCACAGTGCTGCCACTGAAAATAATCCATATATGCATCATAAATAAGAGAATCTAATAATAAGGGTTAAGGACGGTTTGTTATCGACATCTTTTACCGTACTCTTTATTAAACTGCCTCAAAAGTTGGGTACTTTTACAGAGGATGTCAGCCAGTATCTGCCCATTTCTTCTCACACTCAAAAGAAAGCAAAGAGGACAAAAAGGAAAAGACAGAAAATGAACCTAAAGATTGCAAGTAAAAAGGCAGCACTCGAAATGGCTATATCATACATGAAGCACATCAGCCCTGTAAAACTTCTAAAGACCTTTATACCAGATACTGATGCACTCCAATCAATTATTAGGCATCAGAATCTACCTCTCAGAGATAAAAGAGAACTATCTGAGTAAGTTTCTGTCACATACAGCACATCTAGCCCATTTATCTAGTGAAAATGTCATTTTGCTAGCTGGTCTGAGTTGAGGAAACAACAGGGGAGGAATCTTCAATCTTAACTCTGGTACCAATGGAGCCATCAGAGCCATTACTCGCTCTGTCAGGAGCATTTCCTTCTTTTCCAGGTTCATCCAAGCAGACAACTTGAGCAAAACTCTTGGACATCTGCTTCACGAAATCACTGGGTAAGGTAATGGCATTTGTGTGCTCATTTTCACTGATTACACCTACTGCCCCCAGACTGGCATGTTGCCTGGCCTTACGTTCTTGCATGACTTTTTGTCGGTTTTCATAAAAGTCAAAATCATCAAGAATGGACATATCCGTTTCATATATCTTGAATATGTTCAACATCTCAACACCCTGCTCAAGTTTCACCTACAACATTACAGTTGATTTTTAGCAGAAAATAAGAAGCAAAATTGGTCACGTGGAACAACTATCTGTTAAAAACAAAGAAACAAGCAAATAGATGTCATGCATAACTTCTGACAACTTTCCAAAAGATAAAGAGAATCCCTCTAAAACATGACTCCATGGAAAAGTAGCTAGCATCATTTAATGAGAGAATAATTCCAACACGTGATTGAAAATAGAAAAATGAATAATAAAAGGATGATGAGAACAAGAACTACAACAGACTTAAAATATACAACAAGAGAATGACAAAAGATATTGAACTTCATCAACAGGGTACACAAGGATGAGAATCGAAAGATGGAATTCTGCCTGTGGCTTTACATTACAAGAACAAGTAGAAAAAGACATCCCTATGAAAAAAAAATGCTGCTTAATTTCTAGCATTTCAAGTTTTGAGTAGCTCAACATTACATGAAAAATACATGCCAAGGGTAAATAAAGAACAGAAGTACTAAGCTTCATCTTCAAACCAATAATTTCAAAATCCTGAAACAATCCAAGAAATAATGTAACTCTCCATACCCAATAATAGAATCGGAACACCAGTTTTAACTACATTCTTAAATACCTAAAATTTTGAATTACAAAATTTTCTATTTAAATCCTTACTATTCTAGCAAATATTATTCACTTTATAAAAAATATTTTGACAAAGTTTCCTCTATATTTTCTTAAAACCTCTTGCTTGAATACACTTTTCATTCATTTTACTCTACCATCCATCTCCGTATCAAACTCCTTTGACAAAATAATTTGCCCATCCTCCAATACATTTCAACTCATCTAAATCAAATTTCATTCATAACTTTAATATATAATTCACAATATAAATATAATTCTATAAGATCCTTCATTTCTTTAACTGTACATGCCATAACTAATGATCTCTAGCTCTGTCCTGATTAACGGTAGAATGTCTGTTTTTATTGGAGTCTGAGACCCTGAACCTTTTTGCTTCTTACTGGTTGAGAACGATGAACTAGATTGTCTCTGACTCCTCTTTTGTTGTCCACTATTTCTCCATTTCTGTTCATCAATATTAACCTTTTCAATCCTCAAAGTTGCTTTCACCATCTCTCCATAATCCCTAATTTGCAGTACAACAAGGAGTTTCTTGATGTAATAGTAGAGACCTCCTTCACATCTCTTACACTTATCTGCCCCTACAGGAATTAATCTCTCAGCATACATACTCAGTCTATCAAATTCTTTCTCATATTCTGATACCATTCTATACCCTTGTTTCAAATGAAGGAATGCATCCCTTATCTCATCCTTATAAGCCTCTCCTACATATTTATTTGTAAATTGGGACAAAAAGTACTCCCAAGTAAGATCCTGTGGTGGTACAAGCTTTTTATGGGCTCCCACCACTAGTATGCTATCTTTATGGTATAAAGGACATAACACCCTTATGCTGGACAAAACACAGTGAAAGTAAGATCGTGGGTCCATAACTGATAAGGGAAACTGAGAATAAGGTGAAGATTATAAAGGAAAGGTTGAAAGTTGCTCCTGATCGCTAAAAATCATATGCAGATTTGAAGAGAGAGGACATTGAATATGTTGTTGGTGTCAAAGTTTTCTTGAAAGCTTCACCACGGAAGGAAGTGTTTCGATTTAGTAAGAAGGATAAGTTAAGCACTAAATTCATTGATCCATATGAGATCATTGAGCGTGGGGGACCATTAGCCTATAGATTAGTATTACACACCAAAAGAGAGATTGGAGTGTGTAGATGGTCTTTTTCAGGGACCAATATACCAGTGGTGGGAGTGTATTAAAAGGCTTGTACCACCATAGGATCTTACTTGGTACTTTTCGTCCGAATTTATAGATAAATATGTTGGAGAGGCTTATAAGGATGAGATGAGGGATGCATTCCTTCATCTAAAATATGGGATAAATCGGTATCAGAATATGAGAAAGAGTATGAAAGACAAAGTTATGAAAGACTGAGTATGTATGCTGAGATATTAATTCCTACAGGGGGCAGATAAGTGTAAGAGATTTGAAACAGGTATCCACCATGACATCAAGAAACTCCTTGTTACATCGTAAATTAGGAATTATGGAGAGATGGTAAAAGTAGCTTTGAGGATTGAAAAAGTTAATATTAATGAACAGAAATGGAGAAATAGGGGACAACAGAAGAAGAGTCAGGGACAATTTAGCTCATCCTTCTCAACCAATAAGAAGCAAAAAGTTTTAAAGTCTCAGGCTCCAGCACAAATACAGACATTTTACCACCAATTAGGACAAAGCTAGAGATTATTGATTATAACATGTACACTTAAAGAAATGAAGGATCTTATAGAATTACATTGTGAATTATATATTAAAATTATGTATGAAATTTGATTTAGATGAGTTGAAATGTATTGGAGGATGGGCAAATTAAAGGAGTTTGATACAAAGATGGATGGTACAGTAAAATGAATGAGAAGTATATTCAAGTTTCTTGTAGGAGGTTTTAAGAAAATATAAAGGAAATTCTATCAAATTTTTTTTTATAAAGTGAATAATATATGCTAGAATAATAAGATTTAAATAGAAAATTTTGTAATTCGAAATTTTAGGTATTTAAAAATGTGGTAACACCCAGCATTCCGATTCCATTACCTGATATGGGGTGTTACAAATAACCATCAAACTCCTACCTCTTGTGTGTCTCGACTATTAGTGACAGGTTTGTTGTCATTATTTTCGAGCACAATGTGACGAAACTGACTATTAGGGACATCTTTGATAATATGCCACTTGACAGGGAACTGTCCACTCCACTTATCTTGCTGCCAGAAATCCACACTCTTATCAAAGTCAACAGGTCCAACCATTTCAGCTACTCCACAGAACTGAGCACTGGCATTAACCTGTATAAGAAAGTGAAGAATAAGATTCTCAAGAAGGCTAGAGAACAAATTAAGAAACAAAGTAATAAAAGAACAAAAATATAGAGACAATCCAACAAGTACAACTTCTTCTATCACTTGGGGGTGTCAATATTGAACTTATGTACTTTGAAAAATCTCGGATAGTTGTAGGTAACCAAATCAAGAATAAAGCTTGCACCTTTAGTACACGTCTAGACAGCAGTTTATTAAAAGATGACTGAAGGTTCACTGAAAGCACACCACCTAGCAGCAGTCATCATAGTCATTCAAGACTGTAGCTTGCTACAGTCATCACCATAGTAACCTTTCTTCTAGGAATTTGTGAAAATGGAACTTACAGAGAAGAAGAGAAAAACTGGGCAGGGTTCCTTTTTTTCTTTAGCTTCATGATAGGCAACATCAAGTTTTCGGTTCCCATTTGGTGTGCTGGCCCAGACACCATATTTGATGCTCTTGTGAACGTTGTCCTCGCTGTATGATTTAATGATGAAGAACTTGGCATCACGGTATTCAGAAACAAAATCTGGTCGGTTATATGATTCATCGTGAACCTTGGCAGTGATCTTTCTATTTTTGCTACTTTCATCGGAAGAGCCAAGCTCATTTGCACTTTGATTCTTAGGCTTTGAGGCCCTTGGTCCACGGTTTTGCTCACTAAGGATATCAAGATTACCATTGCAGCCACAAAGTGCAACACTCCCCCTTCCCCACCATTTGCTACCTTCAGAAGAAAGCCAGCCCCGACTGTTTGTTCCCAAACCAGAAAA
The DNA here is from genome assembly GCA_027123815.1 of Erythroxylum minutifolium. NCBI lineage: Eukaryota > Viridiplantae > Streptophyta > Magnoliopsida > Malpighiales > Erythroxylaceae > Erythroxylum > Erythroxylum minutifolium. The sequence continues at coordinate 684,544 of JAOTJB010000208.1, read as the reverse complement.
TGATGCGCCTCCGTAGTTGGACCCCTGATTAAAAGATCCATATAAGTAGCCTCCGCTAAAGGTATTTGAACCAGATCCAAGACCTTGATATGATCGTTGTTGATGAGAAGCCTGTTATAAAGTAGTAAGTCAGCAATTATGTTAAATTTAATACCTGCTTCATTGTAGATATCACAGAACTATTGATGCCAGTGGTTATTACTAACTAGACACAGCTGTCAGCCAACAACAATCGACAAGAAAATACACAGCATTACAATTAAAACAATATTGTCTCAAAGTGCCCACTTACACAGGGTAAGCCTCGAATTACCTCCTAGGTGCCTAAAACTTGCAACAAAATATAAGCTTGGAGTAAAACTTCGAAGTATGGTCTAATGTACACTCCAAAAATTTTAAAAACTGGAGATTACTCTGCAGGGAAGTTCATACTTGCTAGTGAGATACAAAATTGCAGCCAATGATTGCAAGCAAAATTCATTATCTCAAAGTCCAAGTCTTTGACAAACATGCAGCAGAATTATGAAGATTAACCAGTGCCGAAAGGAACAAAGTTAACTGTGTTCTTAAGTAGACAAAGCACTGAAAGTAATGTCATCATAAATCTTTTCTCTCTAAAGCTAAAGTAGAGGAACTAAAAATCCAAGAAGTTAAAGTTTCCATGATCACCATCAAGGTAGAATAGCAAACAAGTAAACACTAAGAATGTCCAACGGCATAGAAAAGAGAATCAACCATTCCAACATTCTGACCAATTGACCCAAATGGGCCAATTGGCTGTGGGGAAACTGCCGGTGATAAGGGAGTCAAAGGCCTGTGCCTATCAGAGGACTTTGACCAATCCGACCAAATTCCTGCAGTCGTTAATCCATCAAACCCCTGCCTTGATTCATGAACACCAATAGTACCAAGGTTTCCAGGATAACTGCCTCTACCAAAAGATCCCACTGGAGAAGGATAACTAGGCCTTGGCCCAAAGACTACACTATCACTTTGTTGGTCAATACTTGCTAAGGTATTGATCTCTGGTTGTGAAACTGGTGATGGTGAATTGATATATGGCATACTAGGAGGACCTAGCTGCTGGTAGTAAGGTGGGCCAGAAAATGAAAATTGCTGAGGGGAGAATAACTGTGCATCTCCACCTACAGATGGCAGAGGTGCTGTGACCGGAGAATACGGTCCAAAAGGCATATGGGTACCATATGCAAATCCCGGATGGAATACAAGAGAAGGGTTTTCATTGTAGATTCCCTGCATAATTCAGACGTTAGGGAAGAATAAAGCAATTCAAATCACACACACTAAAGGGCACAAAGAGAGAGAGTACTCACAGGTGATCCAATATCCAATCCCTCGGCATTCATATATGAAGGATATTCGTCCCATTCATTGATGGCATTGCCATAACCTGGTTATTGAGATGTATGAGGAAGATCACACTAACTTAATCTATAAAAGATAAACAAAACAAGAAGAAATATAATAGAATACAGCAAGCTTCACATTCCTTCAGAAACAGACCAAAGGGTTTTAAGAGTAACCTCTATAGTAGAAGGGCTGAGCCTGAGGAGCATAAAGGTTAGGTGGGTATATGGAACAATCTCCAGGTGAACCAAATGATCCTGGTTGACCTGCATTGTCCCTCAGATGACCTACATTGACAGATTCCTGAGAGGAAATAGGCGAAACTGACGTCTCATTTTTTGCTGAAACAGGCTGATAAGAAAACAAACCATGTCATTTCTAAAGCATTTTTGTAACTGATCTATATGAACGAAACAGCAAAAGTTTTGAACATTAAGCGTAACTACCAGCTCCTTCTTGTTATCTGGTTCAGCAGCTTTCTCTTCTGCATCTGTGAACAGTATGCTCAGTGACTTATAGAGTCTTATAAACACAAGGAGTAGAAATATTTGACCAACACAAAGCTAAAATTGATGATACAAAAACTCGACGCTATCAATATGTGTGCACAAATCCACACATGTAACCTAAGCACATACAATAAAAGAGTGAACAAAAGTATTTTCAAGTTAAAATTATTAGTCTACTTTATAATCTCAATTATATATGCCAAATTATCAATTCAAGATTGAATGAATGACAGAACAAAGTCAACCGATCATGAAGCAGAACAATATGCATGATCCTAGAAACCAAAATCTGCGCCAAATATTATGCTTGACTAGATATCAACTAAAGATTTCAGAAGCTGCCAAAGTAGCAGAAGGTGGCCAGTATTCCTAGATTAGTTAACCTAGAAGGTAATAGCATTATGACCCTAATTTCCATTTTATCAACGTAAAAGTTACTGTCTCTATCTAAAAATTAAAGCATGTCTTTCTGCTTCATTTTTAGATTCTAACTGGGAACCCTTGTTGGATCAACTTCCAAGCTACTTTCAGTTCAGCCAACAAACACTAACCTTTGAACTTCTATAAGATTTGGCAGGCAGAATAAACTCAAACTTTATTAAAGGCAGCAAGCTGCAGAGCATGAAATTCAAGTCTGAATGGAAGCCATCTCTAATTTTTCACTCAAATTATGTCAACACTTCACTTTTCCTTAAATCCTTCAACTTCAGGCGGAAAATACTCTTTCCTTCTAATTAGTAAACATAGTTAACGCCAAATCTAGTTTAGGGAAGCTCGTGCTCATCTCAGAAGCATTTTGCAATTTTATGTCTCCTCAAGTAGCGTTTCCATATCAAGGCTACGGTACTCTGTTGTGACTAATATCTACTTCATTGCTTCACTATTTATTTACATCTCATTTTATTGATGACAACTTTATAGTTACTTTAGATTCACAAAACAATTACAATGGAAATTCAAGATCACAGGAGGGGGATAAAAGGTCGTCACCCTTACATGATTCTAAATTTCTGAAGTTCTTCATCTAACCTTTGAAAATTATGAGTCGCACTAAAAAATTGTCTCTATTCAAGCCTATCTCGTGAAATAGATTTATTCAAGAACATTGTTTCCATCTCTACAAACAATACAGACATGTCATGGAGATCAGAAAACTACTATTCCAGTTCTATCATCATTTCATTGATATGGATAAAACAAACTGAGAATTAAAATAATTCTGGGGAACGAACAACATTGACGAATCAGATCTTGACAAAAAAGACACTTATCCCAGCAATCCAGATCAAACTCTATCTCCATATCCAAATTCTATCAAGCACTAAAGTTTGCATCTTTATTCAAAAGGTACCATCAAATGAACGAAAATCATCAGTCACAACCCATGAAACCACCGACTAATCGATTTCCACTTACAAGATAAAGAAGAACAACATAGACCCAGAATTCAACATCCCAAGAAAAGCTAAAGGGAGAAGAGTATATAACCTTTTGAAATCTAAATCAAGATCACAACTTGAAGACATGGAGATGGATGTCAATATATTTACAAATACCCATCAAAAGGAAAGAAAAAAAAAAGAGCTAAAGTTGGGTTTTTGAGGTACCAACGATACGATCCGTTGATTGTGATTGGGTTGCCGCCATGAATCAGAGGGAAGATCTCGTGCCACCCAGAATCTAAGCAAAAGACACAGACAGTATCTACCTATACCTACAGATACTATATATGTATAAATGAAAACATCATTAATAGGATAACTTTCTCTATATTTTTCAGAAGTAACGGGAACAAGTTTCTTACTTTTCTCCGGATCCAATAACAGAATTAACATATAATATGTTAATTTAATAAATAATATTAAAGAATCGTGCTTTATATAACGGTGAAAGTTGGTGAATTTCCAACAAGTACAGCGGTCACAGAGTGAAACTGGGAAGTTGGATAATACCCACATGTGCTTTCCAAGTCTGAACTCAACTTTGCTCCATCCTCTCTTTTGTCTTGTCAGTTTTTTCAATTTTTCATTTGTCTCATATAGCATTAGTGTGTGAACAGACCTTAGTAGATGATCATGTGCAATCCAAGAGCTAATGTTAACAAGTGTAAAGCTTTTCCTTTTCTATTGTATTTTGCGTCACTTAAAAAATTTGAAATGTTTTAATTTTTTATTCAATTTTTAATTTTTCAATTTGATATGTTTTAATAAATTATTGTTGTTAAAAACTGAATTGATTAATTTAATTAATTAATCAATCAACCAATTTTTATAAATAGATAAGTTTTTATAAACTAAAATATATCAATTTTTTATTTGGCAATCTTATTTTTAATTAAACTTTAAATTTTTTGATAGATAAAAATAATCTCTTTTAATTATATTTTAAATTTTTTAATTTTATTCAAGTTTTAATCAATTGTATGATGATTTTATACCGTTTAAATATTTTAAACTTTAAACTTCTGTATTACCGGTTTAACTTTCAATATTATTTTAAAACATTGGACTTAACTTCTTTTTCTTAGACATAAGTAGTATCCAACCAATATACTTCCTTTTCATAGACACACACACACACACATACACACTCCTATATATACTTAAGGGAATTAGAGAGTGTGAGATTAGTATTGAAAAACGTCGAGTTGTTGGGGAAAATTATGCAATTTCCTTCAAAACCAAATTTGTGAGAATGCGAAATAAAGGCAGAATAATAATGCACAAAATTGATAACGAAGTTCAGCTAATTATGTCTATGTCTTCGGAGCTGCTGTAGATTTTTTACTAAGGATAAAATTTACAAAATGTTTACAACACTAATAACTCATACTCAATTATCCCTAACAATTTTTCCTCACAAAAAATTCTCTCAAAAACACTCTATTTTCTTTCCTCACTTTGCTCTCTCTTATTGCTTCTGTATTAGAGAAGGAAAAATGAGAAACCTTCTTTATAGGCTATTCCCTGCTCAGCCAAAGCCAAAAAAGTCCACCAAATAAAGTGGCATAAATCAAGGCAGCAGACAAAGAGCTTTTGACTTTTCCTCTTCTTTGCCTTTTTTCTTCTTTTCGGTGCAGTCATCCTTAACAATCGCCCACTTGAAGACAGATTTCAATCTATCTTCATACCTCGATCAATGCAGCAACTTTTTTTTTGTTATTCTAACAGAGCAACTGAAACTGAACACAGTTTTAGTTTGTCAGTAATCACCATCTTTGTCAACATATCTGCCAGATTTTGAGCTCCATTAATCTTCTCAAGTTTCAAAATCTCATCTTCTAGAAGTGACCGATTCTTCGCTAGATGGATAGCACTCTGACTGTCGCAATACAAGACATTGGTTTCTTGTTTCTTGCCCAATTCCTCCGAGAAGTCTTGTCGCCAAACCATTTCCTTTGCTGGCTTCCGTGACAGTGACATATTCTGCTTTAGTTGTGGAGAGAGCAACTATCTTTTGCAGCTGAGAAACCCAACTCACTGTCGTTCTTCCTAGAGTGTAGACATACCCTGTATTGCTTCTTCTGATGTCGACATTTCCAACTAAGTCAGTATCCACATAGCCCGTTAATGTCGTATCTCTACTTTTGAAACAAAGTGTTTTATTTGTGGTATCCCGTAGATATCTGAGGATCCATTTGACTGCTTCCCAGTGTACCTTGCCCGGATTATTCATATACCTGGTAACAGCTCCCACTGCTTAAGCAATATCTGGTCTACTACAAACCATGGCATACAACAGACTTCCAATTATTGAGGCATACGACAACTTCGCCATATGTGCACGTTCTTCCTCCGTCTTCGATGACTATTCTTTGGAGAGTCTGAAATGAACACCTAAAGGTGTACTCATTGGTTTAGCATCTTGCATGTTGAACCTAGAGAGTACCTTTTTGATGTACTCAGCCTGTGATAACACCAAAGTCCCTAACTTCGTGTCTCTCTTGATCCTCATTCCAAGAATCTATTTTGCAACACCCAGATCTTTCATTGCGAATTGCTTTGACAATTTTCGCTTCAAATTTTTAATCTCTTGTATATCTGAACCTGCAACGAGCATGTCATCAACGTACAATAATAAAATAATGAAATTGTTGTCGAACTTTTTGATGTAGCAACAATAATCTGCGTGGCATCTTGTGAAACCACTGTTGCCCATAAAGTGTGAAACTTCTTGTTCCACTTCCTAGGAGCTTGTTTTAAACCATACAAGCTCTTCTTTAACTTGCATACTAGGTTTTTCTTGCCTGCCTTTGGTACTGCTGTGTAACACCCCACTCCCGCTGAACCCGAATCCGATATCGACAGTGATACTCGGATCCGTGCCCCGCGAGGGTGGCATGTCACATCACTTAACAAATCACTTGACAAAAGTCGGTATAAATTTTTTTTTGAAACACTTTACACTTAGCACTTATTGTGTGCCCACTTTTTCTTTTCAAAAACACTTTGTTTATGTAA